>PVLA01013620.1:0-35768 GCA_004027455.1 Hydrochoerus hydrochaeris
TTAGCAGCTCAGAAATTAAGGTCCAACATGCAAAAGAGGTCATTGGGACTTTTCTCCTGTCCCCTTTGGGACCAAAAAACTCTATAGTAGTATTTTAAAGCATTTCCTAATGTTTCCCATCTTTTAGTATCAATGGAGCCCTCCGGAGGGAACCAGGGGCAAGTTTAATAAATCTTTTGTTTTAACCCTTATCTCTCTCGCTTTGAGGGCCTTACTAAGGCCAGCAACGAACAATTCATGTTCACTTAACGCTTGACCCAAGCCGATTACGTTCACTTACCATGATTCGGACAAGACGTCAGGCAGTCGTCTGTACAGATCACAGGGACGGAGTCCCCCCAGCTACCGTGGCCACGGCTTTTCCTCTGTGAACGATCCTTTGTTGACCTCCTCGTATTGGGGCCCCACGCTGGGCGCCACTTGATCTGGCCTGCGGACCAATGCGTGAGTTTTCCCCTAGAGGAAGGAAAATGGGGCGGGGGCAGGGTGAAGAGAGAGAGACGGAGGCAAGTTGAAGTTTCCCAATCAAACCTCATTTATTGAACAATGCTCCTGGCTTATAAAGAAGTGGGGGCGGGAAGTTACGGATGGGTCACTGTCATTTCCTGGGTGGGGCAAGAGGATCCTGGGAAATGTAGGCCGACGCACTGGATGCCCACAGGAGGGAGAGATGGAGTGGCAGCCATGAAGCTATCATGCTGCTCCCTACACCTGATATTAGCAACATAATGGTATTGGAAATATGACAATATTTTTAACACAAATATATAGTAAATAAAAACTTTAGAATCAGATTGTAGAAAATTTGTGTAGCCTGGCCCATAACCATATAATTAATTTTCCTGGCCAGGAAAATCATGGTAAAATAATTCTTATGCACAGTTGATCACTCCCTCTCACTGTAGGGACAGTTGTATTAGAATTACACTTTTAGGTGATTTTATAATGAAACATTAAAATAATCAAAGCATGAAAATTTGTTTATTATTGAACAATTTCTCCTTTATTTCCTGCATAGAAAATATTCTGGGAATCAGACTACATAGCAAATATATATTTAATTGTGAAAAAACAGTCTCAGAGTAGTCATTAAGGGGTATATTTGACACCTTTAGAAATGAATATGTCATTTTAGATGTATTGCTCTGAAATTTTCTCTTTTATTTAAGACTGCTTTAGAAAATTATGTCAATAAATATGGGTCAATTTCATTGCTTACTAGCATTCTATAATGTGAAATACTATAATTCCATTCATACCTTTCCTTGTTGTTTGTCATTAGGATTTCTATTTAAAAATATACTTTCCTAAAAATATGCTTCTGCTTATGTATGAGTATTTGTGTAGCTTATAATTGTAGGAGAGGCATTACAAGACTTTAGTTGACTCTATTTAATTTTTAGCACTGTGTGTAACATTTTGTCACTAAGGGTTACAGGTGTTTCATGCTTCCAGGAAACACCTCAATCAAAAAAATTTTTAAATTTTATTTAAAGAGGAAAAAAACAGAAAAATTTAATTTAAAAAAACCAGTAAGGAATCACTAGTTGATAAATTATATATTATTGTCTTAGAAATAGTTGTTAAAGTTGCAAAACTAAAGTATACAAAGTGGACATTCTAACAGCGGGACTGCAAACAGTTCTGTTCAATGATCCAAAAAAACCTAGTAATATGGTTATCAATTCTACACACTTAAACATACATGCAGTTATATCCTTTAGAGCACTTTCTTTTTCTCTCTTTTTTACAATAACAATTACACTTTTTGGGTTTTATTACTCCTACAGTTCTTATTACTTTTTACACTAGAGACACAATGTGATATTTATAAATATGATTATTATTTCACTAATGAGGGTAGTCTCAATTTGTCTCCATTTAGTTATGACAGTCTCAAGATCATCCTTTTTATAGCTGAGTAATATTCCACTGTATAAAATGCCACATCTTTTTCATCCACTCTGCGGTTGATGGGTATCTTGGTTGTTTACAAGATTTAGCTATTACAAACTGTGCTTCTATGAACATGGGTGCACATGTATCACTGTGATATGACCTTTCCAGTTTTTCTGGGAAAATTCCCAGGAGGGAAATAGTTGGATTGAAAGGAACTTCCAAACTGAGTCTTCTGAGGATTCTCCATCCTGATTTCCATAGTGGTTGAACCAGTTTACATTCTCACCAACAGTAGAGCAGTGTTCCTTTTTCCCCACAGCCTTGCCAACAATTGTTATCAGTTGATTTCTTGATGGCAGCTATTCTTTCTGGAGTAAGGTAAAATCTCAATGTTGTTTTAATTTGCATCTCTTGAATGACCAGTGATGGTGAACATTTCTTCATGTATTTTTTTTGCCATTTGTATATCTTCATCTGAGAACTGTGTGTTTATCTCAGATGCCCATTTTTGGAAGAAGTTCTTTGAATTTGGGGGGCTTGATGTTTTCCAATTCTTTATATGTTCTGGACATAAGTTCTTTGTCTGAGGGATTGCTAAAATTCTTTCCCACTGTGTGGGTCTTGTTTTCACTCTGTTGGTGATTTCTTTTGAAGTGTAGAAATTTTTCCATAATATGAGATCCCAATTGTTGATTCTTTGAAGTGCTTCCAGTGAAGTTTGCATTTTGTTCATGAATTCTCTGCCTACCCCTATGTCTCCAAGACTTCTGCCTACCTTGTCTTTCAGTAGATTTAGTGTTTCTGTTTTACTATTTAGGTCTTTGATCCATTTAGACTTTAGTTTTTGCATGGTGATAGGCATGGATCTAGTTTCAGTCTTTAGCATGTGGAAAGCCATTTTTTCCAACACAATTTATTAAGGAGACTATCCTTCTTCCAATGAACATGTTTAACCCCTTTATCAAATATCAGGAGGCTGAGTGTCTTTGTAGTTGTGCTTGCATCTTCTAATCTGTTCATTGATCCTCAGGTCTATTTCTTTGCCAGTACCATGCTAATTTTATCACTGTGGCTTTGTAGTATAGTTTGAAATCAGGAATTGAGATGCCTCCTGCCTTACTTTTGTTGCCCAGAATTGCCTTTGCTATTCTAGTATACCTCAATCAATAAATGAAATTTTCTTCTGTTTAACTTTTGCTAAGTGATATTTTATTTTAAAAACAAAAAAAGCATCAACAAAAAAGAATAAAAATGACAATACAGGATTTTTAAAAAATAGGAAATTGATAATAGTTAATATATTGCATATTGTTTTCTTCAAAGTAAGTTGTTCAGATTATGAGATTTAGGGATGAAAGAAATGATCAAATAAACAATGAAAGCACAAAATGTTTTTTTTTGATGAACTAGCTAGAGTTGAATTTTATTAAATAATTTTGATAATACTATTTTATTTAACTTAATCTGCTAGCATGCTAGGTTAAATTAATGTATTTTTAACATTGAAACATCCTTGTATTTCTGACAGAAGTTGTGATTGGTAGGATAATTCTTTAGATATATATTTAAATATTTACGTACTGCAGATTCTAACATGTGTAGATAAAACATATTTTTAAAAATCTCATTATTTGTTGGTTATGATGACAGTTATGCTAGCCTCATAAATGATTTAAGAAATTATTATTTTTAGTGTTCAAAGAGTCTGGATCTAGTAACTTTCTTAAGTTAGTCATTATAGATTTAAAAATGTTTCTCAAAATTAATGTCTATTCACTTGAGTTGTTGATTCTGTCTTTTAAATACTTTTTCTTTACTATTGAAATATTTTCATACTAAATATTAATCATAAAGTTATACCTGAGTATGAATTTTTATTTAATTAGCATATAAAATTGAATTTATTTATGTTTTTTAATTCTGAAAATCAGCATATTTGGAGATTATGCCAATACTGAATTTTACATTACCATTCTTTTAAGAACTCACTTGTTGAGTTCAGTTATGTTTAATTTCTATTTTTTGTGATAAACACTGTATGTAAGAATGGTTGAGTGACTTCTATTATTGACTGCTGTGACCAAGCCAGTAACTTGATGTTTATGAATTCACTTCTTCAAATATATGATAAGTAACTTTTGGAAATCATTTTGGTCTATGTCTAGAGACTATATTTCTACCTTTAATGTCATTTTAAATGTGTATAACTTGCATTATAATGTGAAAATATAATTTGTGAGTAAAGACAAATCTTTGAATAATAACCTAGTATTGAAAGTATAGAAATTTGAGAAAACAGGCAATGCATTATAGCTAAATTTGTAAAACTCATAGTTAATTTAACATATTCAAGTAAAAGTATTATGGTAAAGTATATAAAAAATGTCTATTCCAAGCCTACTCATCCAAATTAATTTATTGGTGTAATATTTTATTAGAAACATTAACAAGTACATGTTGATTAAGTATGTACTTATTATTTAGTGAACATACATAATTATCAGATGGTTTATAGTGAATTTATTATTTACAGTGTCATAGATTGGTCTAAAGTAACTGGTGGTAATTTAAGACTTTTTTCCTGTAAAGAAGTAAAAACACATAATAATATACTGATGTAGTTTCTCTTTAGTTGATTTTTTAGCCTTATTTTAAAATATTTTCATTGTTTTGAATGTTTATCATAGTTTAAAAGATGTATGAGCTAAGGTATGGGTCTCTCCAAATTCCTATAAAGTATTAGTTTTCAGTATAATTATGCCAAAATAGAAAGCATGACACTTTCACTGAATAAAATATTATTATGTAAAATAAAGGGAATTTGCATGTTTTGCTTTATAAATCTATTCATGGTCTAGCAGAAAACAATTCATTATATAAGTTATAGAGTACTTATAAGAAAATCACAATAGGAATAAAACACGCATTTGGGGACTGTACACTGGAGGAATTTGTTGATGTGTAGCACAAAATTGTTTATGCTTGCAAAACTTATTAAATTTTTATATATGTTTATTAATTTTAAGATTTGATTATTCTACTTGAGTTCTCCTCAATTGTTTTCTTGCATATATTTTACAAGTAAGTTCTACTGTGAAAGACATTTTCACATTTTACTTTCTATTCATGCTTGTAGTTTTCACATATTTTTTTTTACCAGTAGCATTCTCTGACTCTTATTTGTATCAGAAATTTAATTTAGTTCACAGTTCACTTCTCCAAGTAAGCATTATACTGTATTAACATTCATATTGACAGCTCTATAGATTGTCACTATGATATAAGTTATTTTTATTTATCCAGAAAGTAAAAATATATTTACTCCATTCTGGGGTTTATAGGGTGAATGAGGACAGTGAGTGACCTCATGGTGTTCTTAGTATTTATACCATGGTTGTGGCAATAGAAAACTCATTTTAAAGGCTTTGAAATGCATTTATAACTATGCTCCTGGGAAGCAAAAAAGAATTAGTTGAAATATTGTTAGATTATCTGGTGAAAAAACAATAAATCTGTCAAGAAAAAATGGACAAGAAAGAGACATCTTTAATAGTAATTATTATGTGGATTTGATTGCAGAGCATCTTTAACTTCCTCTGAATTGGTTATGTATGTTAAACCTATATTTTACTAGGAAACATGGACAGCAAGATGTGTACATGTGTAAATTATTATTACAAATATTCATCTTTTTCTATCATTTATGTGCAGCAGAAATGTCATTTATGTGCAGCAGAAATTGACTGTATGTGATACTTAATTTTAAATATCAATTTGACTGGTTTACGAGAAGTCTGAATGACTGGAAAAAACAAATTTTGACCTAGTGGAAGATGTCTTGGTTACTTTTCTCTCATTGTTGAGACAAAGCACCCGATGCCCAAAATGAAGGAAGGAAAAGTTTATTTAGCTTACAGTTTTTAGAGGTTGCAATCTATACTCAGCTGGCTCCAAGGCAGGGTGGCGTGGCCAAGGGGCAGCCATTCATAGCAGCTGCAAATGACAAGAGCAGAAGGGCAAAAGGGAAAGATCTCCTTCTTCGCTCCCTTATATTGTATGCTGGCTCTGCCCCTGGGTGGGTACAGCACTCACACTGCCAATCCCAGTGCTAGACACTGGAACCAGTCACAAGCACTAGACTTAGATACCTTCTAATGGCCTGTCCCCCATGACTACATGAGGCTTTGGGGGGACATCCAGATGCAAACCATAACAGAGAAAAAAGGCTAATTCTCTGTTTCTCTGGTTGAGTTAGGACTCCTGTCTTCTTCTGTCTCCCAATTGACCTGGGGCTTTCTTCATCACATCTTACTCCCACCACAGCACCCAGATTAAATTACATCAGGACTTGAATTTTCTGGATCTTCATTTTGCAGACAACAGATCTTGGGAGTTCTTAGCTTCTGATATAATGTGTGCCAAACTCATTTTCTGTCTGTTTCTCTCTTTCTGTATGTATGTATGTATGTATGTATGTATGTATGTATGTGTCTATCTATCTATCTATCTATCTATCTATCTATCTATCTATCTGTCTAACTATCATGGTAGAGAGCACAGCAGATTAAAAACTTTTAACTATGCTGTTTCCTCATCACTGGCCCAAAATTACTGGCCAATCATAGACTACAATTCATAACTGTGAGGCAGAATAAATATTTTCTATATATAAGTTCATTATTTTAGGTCTTTCAGTATAGAAATACAAATCTGATTAACACATCTTTTTATCTTACAGTTCTCTGATAATCAATGTTAGTTTCATCTTCAAGCTTAATGGCCCCTTCTCATGTAAATTCCCAGTTTCAAGTTTAGGAAGTGAGTAAGACATGGGCGTGTTTGACAGGGCTCCAGGATTCTACCTTTCCATCATTTTTAATGCCTTCTCATATTATTACTTTATCAGTATAGGTAGAGGAGGCCAAGGGCATGTTGAGTCCATTTGTGTCTTAGTCTGTTCCTGGTTCTACAGTAAAATACTTTAGGTAATTTAAACATGGCAGAAATGTATTTCTTGGTTTCGGAGGCTGAAAAGTCTTAGATCAAGGCACCAGTAGATTTAGCATCTGATGAAGGTCTGTTCCCCATAAACATACCTCTTCTTTGTCCTTAGATGGTAGAATGGGCCAGCGTGATCCTCCAATCTTTTTTTGGGGGGAGGGGGAATGTCAATAATCTCATTACGGAGGCAGAAGGCTTCATGATCTATCTCTGGGTAAGGATTCCACCTCTTAATAACTTCACACTAGGTATTATATTTCAACATGAATTTTGCAAACATGTCAGTGTTCATATCACAGCAATATTATGAGAGTAAAAGAAATGGGGGCTGGGGATTTATCTCAGCGGCATAAGCGCCTGCCTTGCAAGCACGCGGCCGTGAGTTCGATCCCTGGTACCAATTTAAAAAAGAAATGTATTAGAACATTTTAATGGACATGGTATAATTTCTAGTTCTAACTCAGTGCTCGCTTGCATGTACACACTGGTTCCAGAAAGTCACTTGATTTCTGTAAACTTGAATTTTTCAAATAGAAATTATGTAATCTCTAAATTACTGGACCTTATAATAAGATACTTATGGGAAAGAAAGAACATCAACCCAATCAAGAGGCTTTAAAAATTGGAAGAATTAAGCAGAAACCTTGTAGAATTATCTAATACAAGACTCCAACAGGGACTACAAGTCAATTTTTATACTTTCAGAATCAAAGAAAGCAAATAATAGCAAACTCTGCATCGTTGTGCCACTTTTGAGAGAGAGGATAAAAGACAGGTTAGAAATAATCAGTGAGCACAGAGTTCACATGGAGGAAGCAACATAGACATTGCAGGCACTGGGAAGAGGTTTGTGACAGCCAGGCCTGTGGGGGTCCTGGCTGTCACAGGCAGAGAGCTGGTTGAGTCAGTTTTTCCTGAAACTACCAAAATGAAATGCACATTATATGAGAGGAATAAGAAAGCAACCAACACTTACAGAAATTTCTCCAATTTGGGTTACAGAGAAGGGAATGCCTAGGGATTTATTACAAACTTGAAGTACTTGAGAACTTTAATATCTGAACTGTACCAGGTAAATGTAAAGGAAGCTTTCAAGGATTGAGGGGAGAGATTAATCTCAATATCATATCAACATAAGAATTTTGTGATGTATCTTAGATATCCCTGAGATTTCTTGGATTACAAACAAAAATAAACTACCTGTAGAAATTAATAAAATAGTGCATACAATCACATTTAAGGGTATGCATTAAAGTGATATTTGTGATGTCTACATAATAGCATTTCTTACAATTGAAGATTAGCCTTCTTATATCAAACATGTAGCTGAATTTATTCTAAGAATATCATAAACTTACATAATTGAAGACTTTGTATCAGGAAATCTTACAAAAGTGAGTTTTCTTGTTGGTCTTTTGTTTTCATTAATGAGCTTCCCATAAAGTACAGTAGATGTCTTTTCACTGTTTATGAGTGATCAGGATTAGCAAGACCCAGAGGAAACATTCAAAGCGAGAAGCTGTTTGGAAAAGAGAGTAAATAGAAGCAGCAGCTTGAGGGACAAGTCAGGCAGTGTTGGGCATCCCTGTGCATCCTGTAATGCCGCACACTCTTTCACAGAAGTGGAACCAGTGGTCTAGGCTGCTGCTCAAGGCTCAATTCCAAGAGATACAGGCAAAGTCATGCTCTTAATCATGCCCTCTAAACAAAACTGCCTTGCAACAAACGGAGCTGTGAAAATATTCTACTATATTTTACACTGTCCAGAGGGTACGATAATGCTAGAGAAAAAAAGAAAGATTCATATTTATTTCCCCCACCCTTCAAAAGTAGTTTACAAATAAATTAAGTTATTTTCCAGCATTTCCTCTACCAAATTGCATCATATATCCTAAAGGAAATGCATGCAGCCTAAAAGATAAAATAATACTTGTAGGCATGAGAACAGACTAATAAAACACCATCCTGAATTTCTTGACAAGAAAATCACCAAAGGCTAGAAATAGTTGGAATGATAGAAAAATGAAAAATGAAGAAGACTCAGAGGACTTCCTTGTAGGGCTATTTTATGGCATGATTAATGAACTGAGGACTGGGTAAATCCCACTGAACGTATAGTCAGTCTTAGCAACAGTAAGTCAGAATGATTCACTCATTTACTGATGATAACTCAAGGCTCTTGGCATATGTTTTTGAAAAGAGAATCCATACATTTCTAATTTAGTAGTTTTATAATGACTCATTTTAGTTATTGTTATGTTTGAATATATTTTATATACTTTAGAAAGCTTGAAGGCATTTATCTGCTACCTTATAACAACAGATTCTGCATTAGTACTGATGATTTGATTGGCAAAGTTTGTAGATAGGCTTTTGCTATTTGCCACTTAAAACAGACTTTCTATTTCATAGATGCACAGCCAAATATTCTAGATAATTTTTTAGAACAAAATATGAACAGGAATCATAACCATAGTTTTGACTCCTTCTAAGCCATTCTTAGTCTTCTACAAATTATATTCATTATTTTTTTACTTTGATAGAAACTTTTAACCTTTAATGGGCAACAGAGACAAGAACATCTAATTTTTTACATGCATATTAGACATTTCTTTGGCACACTTTCAGTGGTTTAATTGACACTGTGAAAATCATGAAGCAAATATGAAGTAAAAATATATTTGGTTGTGTGCACTGTATCGTTAACTATGGATTGATTTTTGCTGATGTATTAAAGATATGCTCTATTATGTCTTCTGAACAAAAACCAGCTTACTTTTACTGTGTAATTTCCTTCAAAAAGATGGTAGGACATGTAGAAGAATAGCAATGTAAAATGCCAACAATTGCTTCTCTCCCAGAGCTAAAGGACAAGCAGTGTAAGCAGTGAGTTTGCTGATAAAGGAAAAGTGGGTAAGAATAACATCACTCCTCTCAGGAGGACCAATCACATTCTGAGACTGAGTGACAAAGAACAGAAAACAAGGTGGGGTAAAGAGCCCTTAGGCATCTGTTTGGCTGTCAGAGTGACACATGATTCAATAAAACTTTTGCACTTAAAATTAAGTAAAAATTATTGGGCCTATTTAGTATTATACACACAGAGGCACACTAAATATTAACTATGTCTAGTTCCTTGTACAGGAAGATTCACTGCCTTTTCCTGGGGTATTGACAGGAATTTGAGAACACTGCCAGCATAATAATTGGAATGGTCAGGGATGTGTGTTGGAAAGGCTGGCTTTTTCCTTTTGTGTGTCTAATTGTTGTGAGATTCACTTGGAACCCACATGTCCTTTTCTTCTGTAAACTTTATGGCAATTATCAGTAGCTAGAGTCCACCCTAGTAATAAAAAAAGATCTACAAATACATATCTTCAAACTATGAACATAAATATGTATTTGTTCATCTCAGCAAATATTTTTTGTGGGTTTGCTTTGCATAGACTGTGTTCTGGGAGCTCTGGATGTGATAGACTTGAGAAAGTCTAACCTGGTCAGAAATCCCCTGGCATTGCCATTTGTCGCAGATGCAATACCAAGTGTGACTCCCCACGAGATGGATAGCAATATCATCTCCCAGCCTATGCACGCTAACAACAGTGGGTCTCTGAAATATATGTAAAAGTGGGTTAGAGCTTCGTAAAATAAAACTGGAATCACATTAGGTAATTCATATTAGGAAAAATATCACTGGCATGAAAGATATGCATGAAGAAAAGCCCAGCTTCAGTAGTAAGAAGTGAAATGCAAATTGAAACAGTAGTTGATAATGTTTCATATTATTTTATAAAAATCAGGAAGCATAAAAATACCATATGCTGGTCAAACTGTGAGAAGGACATAAATTTTCATGCTTTACTGGTGGGGCATTGGGCATGAAATCTGCCAGTAATTGAGGAAATTAAAAGTAATCAAACCCCATGCAACTGGCAACCCACTCCGAGGCATATGTGTATTCCTGACAGGGTTGCAAAATTTTTGAATAAAATTATAGGGCATCCTGTTAAGTTTTAATTTTCAGACAAAAAAGATGTGTTAGTGTTATAACATCCCATGAAATATTCTGGTTATTATTTTATGTTAAAAATGTTTAACACAAAATTCAAATTTAAATTTGGGTGTTCCAGTATTTGATCTGAAAACTGTAATCCTAGCACAACTGTTAAGATGACAAAGAAAGAGTATTTATTACAATGTTCTTTGTGGAAGTTATGTTCTTTGACAATTGAGATGTCCATCTGAAGAGAAATTCTTCTAAACAAAATTCCAGTTCATGTATGTGTCAACTTTGCTTGATTTGCATTTCTTTCTATTGTTTTCTTTCTTCTTTTTTTCTCAGTACTGTAGCTTAGTAAAAGGGCCTTTGCCTGAAATACATCCTCAGTACTTTTTATTTATCCATTTATTTATTTACAGTATGTGTTTGCAATATGTAAAGATTATATTCATCATATGGAGATGGTGCATGTACATAACACATCTCAATTCCTTTTTCAGACACTTCTCCACGCCTTCCCCACTCCCTCCATCTCTTGATCGTGAGATAGGCTCTTTCTAAGTGAGCTAAATTGCCCAGGCTGGGCTTGAATTTGCCATTTTCTCCTTCAACCTCCTAGAATACTGGAGGTTGTGTAACAACATTGTGTAACAATGCATAGCTTTTTAAAATATATAATAGTTTATAGTTTAAAATTATCCTTCTTAATTAAAATAATAAAATGATCTTTTAATAAAATAATAATCCTTAATTAAACAATAAAATAATCTTTTTAAATTTTAATTTAAACTAACTTAAATATCCTTTTAAGTTAATTTTTAATTTTTTACCTAATCTATACAGACTTACTCTTTTAATGAGCTGAATCTGATTAGGCTTATTTCTTTCTTATTCCAGTTATCTCTGTGTTTTCATTACTAATTTTAGGCTTCCTTTCGTTTTTGTGAGTTTGGTAGAACTTAGTCACCTACATGTTATTCCCTTGTTCATTTACAAGTTGGTTTATATGTTTCTTTTTATTCTATTAGTCATCACCATCCCTTGCCTGGCTTTTGGAGTCAGTTACCTATAGCTTCTTTTAGTGATAGAACAATGTCTGTCTTCCAAATACACAAGATCTCCTTCCCTTACACCATTAATTCCTCTCTGCTCATATTTTCTAAATACTTCCTCAGAAAAAGATGATCTTAGGTTACTTGTATTCCAGACCACAAGCCAACTCTAGGATTTTAGCAGCATGGTTTACTACTTAATACTTTTCACACCTCTGCATGTCTGCCCAGTTTAGTTTTGTTTATGTACCTATATATGGTATTTTTTAAGTTCTAGATTTTCACTGATTATTCTTGTGTGTTTTCTCTTTTTCAGCTGATATTTTCTGTTTATTCCTTTAATAAGCATATTCATCTTTATTAATTTGAACATACTCAAAACAGGTGCTTTAGAAACTTGCACATTAGTTGTTTATTTCTTGGACCCACCTGCAATGAGGACACATCCCCTTGACAATGACTTATATTCATCTGCATCTGTAATGATTTTTTTTAATGATAAGGTCTTGCTATGTAATGCAGGCTGGCCTTGAACTCACAGCAATCCTTCTGTCTCAGCCTCAGCCCCATGGATGATGGGTTGGACCACCATATCTAGCTTGATTTTGTTATTTTTTTAAAAAGAACTTATTTCGAAGGAAATTTTGTTTTTAGTTTAGTTTTGTTTTCTTGACTTGTTTTAGTTCTGCTTTCTTGAAGGAGCACCACAGCTGATTTAGACGTTCTTTTCACCTTAGATGTGCTGTTCCTGCAGGTGACCCACAGAATTTGTGGGTCCCCCCTTCACAAGTCTCTTCTTTGCACAATTCCCTTTTTAACTTTTACCTACTGCATTTTCTCTACTATGTGCCCTGGTTTTTCCAGTCAGATATCAAGATATTTATCTGTGTTGAATTTTAGTAACTCATGGAAGCACAATGAAACTCCAACTTTGAAAAGCAAATGTTAGCTGCCGTTTATAAGACCTGAGCTAGAGTTAAAATCTTAGCAAAGGTAACTCAGTGATTACAGGCTTGTTTCTTGCCCTTCATGCTTATAGCACTTCCTGTAATACAAAGAATTGTTGTTTGCATTTTTTTTCTTGAACTGAGATAATCACCATTCCCAACAATCTCTATTAATCTCACAAGTGTAATTTTACAGCATCCTCCAAACTGACAGTAGTGTTTTGCATTCCCAGGAACAATGAATGAGAATCTTGTTGTTCTGAATCTTCATTTGGTATTGCCAGATTTTGGATTAAAGCCATTTTTAAAACAGAGTTATCAGTGCTGTTATTTCTATATATCTTTATCATGTGAAATTTGGTGTAACTAAAGAGATTTTAAATTTTCTTTTGCAGAATTCTTTTATTTGTAGTTCTCAAATGGAAATCTTATTTGCTGTATTTGCTCTGTGATACTTTTTACCTCTTTGTAATCTTTAGCTGTGAGCTTGTTAGGTGGGCTATTTTGTAATTATTATTTTGACTTGGATTTGAGGCAGGATATTTATGGAGGGATACACAAGTGAATCTTCAAACATTTTTCTGACTTGCAATCAAACTATCACAATGCCTTTCCCACATTTTGTTATTAATTTCTAAGATATATCAGACCACATGAGTACTGTTATTTTGACATCAGACTCTACCAGATGTAAGACTTTTATTTTTATTTTTTTTAAAAAAACTTTCTACACAAAATTTGGGGTATGGGTAACATATCTTACACTTTGCTAGTCTAGCAATTATCTAGTGTTTGTTCATTCATTTTCATAATTTTTTAAGTAAGGCAACACGTTGTGATTCAGACTGACACACTAGGGCAATCTACCCAAGTGCAGAAGCCTGCAGTCAGCTCAAACCTTTTCACTGATAACAGAACATTAACTACAAAACAAACCTATGCTGTTTGTGGGTCTCCTTAGCTGAAGTGATTCTGTTTCAGAAGATTAAGGGCTCAGGAATCTTTCTTTGCTAAGCAAATTAATTGAGGCATTTAGTCCAATTTAGAAAAATAAAAACCTGTGTGTACCTTTTTTTTCTAGAAGTACGCAATGATGAGGCCTTTTGCATTCAAAGTAGATATACTAAAGGAGCCAATCAATGAAAACATATTACAAAATAGTGTGGGAATGTTTAGTGCTATTCGTTCATCATTTCTTCCCTCTTTATGTAATCTACATCTCTTTTCTCAACATATTTGAATTATATAGCATAAATGCAACAAGTGAAACTTTTGAACTTGAAAGGCACTGAAATTTGAATTATTTGTTAGTACTTCATAATCTGGTTCATTTTTTAAAAATATCTCAATCCTCAGATACTAGCAAATGTACTATTTCCCATCTCAAATCCAATTTCACATTTATAGCCTGCTGATAATTTGATAGTAAAAATTAAAAAGAGCAAATTAATGTTTGGAAAAATCATTACAGTTAAATCAAAAGATCATGCACTAAGTTTCAATGTCATGTTTTATTTTGCCTCAAAATACTACAGTAATTTCAGCCACTAAAGTTATTCACCTCTATTCATGGTATATTTTTATCAGACCATATAAGTCCTATTTCCTGTAGTTTATTTTTAAAAGCTCTATCTAAATTTCTGTGTGTAAAATTGGTTAATGATTTATGCTTTGTCCATAATAATTTATACTATGTACCACCCAATTTTATTCGTTCAGTTCTCCAGTGATGAGTATCTAGACAATGTATAAGACTTTACTATTTATCTTCACTATCTGACATTTATGTAGTGAATTACTTGCACATATTCTGTAATGGCATATGTGAAAATATTTCTACTGTAAATTTTAAGGAATGGTACTTCCAGTACACTTGCATATGCAGACTTCATTTCAATCTCCAGATTATCTGAAGTTTCTAAAATTTGGAGGACAAAAAACAAGAAATCAGCGAATTGTATATTTGGACACAAGTAGAAATTAGTACAGGTTTTGGTGTTTCATTGGCCCAATAGATATTGGCCACTATGTGCAGCAAAGAAAAATAAATAATGGGTGGCATGCATTGGTAGAGGTCCTTGGGCTCTGGGACGCCAGAATGTGGATGCCTTGATAACACTTCAATAACCACCCTAGCTTCCAGTTCACATGAGTCTGAGGTTTATAAGACATGACTTCCCATTAGATTAAGGCCAACTACTGATGCCCTAACAAAGGCTGACTCCAACCCAATGAGATCCTCAGAGGTGGTGCAGTTGCAAAACCCAGTGAATTCCAGGAAATCAGAGGATCTGGGAAAACAATTTGGATTTTATTTATCATGGCAACCTACAAAGTTAGCTTCTCTCAAGTTCAGGGTTGTTACACTGTAATTGAACTACCTATGATAACAAAATAAATATTTCAGAGAAAATAAAAACAATATTCAGGTTCTCAGGTAATGTATTACCGAAATAATTGGCATACAATCTAAATTGTACAGACAAGAAACAAAACAGAAATATGAGAAGCAGCCCATAAACTAGAGAAAATACATGCAATCAATACAAAGCATACTGAGATGGAACAGGTTTGGGTTTTGCAGACACAAGCATCAAAGCAATTTTATGTGCGTAATAGGGAATTAAAATATATTCTTCCAGGATTAAAGGAAAAAGACCTTAATAATTGAATAGAGGCATTTCTGAGATAAACAAAAAGCACAAAAATAGAATTTCTAGATCTGAAAACTACAATAATGAAATAAAAATAAATTTCCAGATGGTCTTAAGAGCAAATTGAAGAAAGGAACAGGAAGTCACAGAACTAGAGAATACTTATTGATAGAAGTTTACCAGTCTGGTATTTTATCCCAGCAACAAAGAAATAACAAAGACTGAAGGTAAATTAGAGACCTGTGGAACAAAACCACATAAACTTACATAGATTGCAAGACCCAGCAGAAGGTGGTAATGGAAAACAATAAATATTTGAAGAAATGGTGACCAAAAATTACTAAATTTAATTAAAAGTTAATTTATATGTGCTAGAAATGTAATACATCTAAAACAAAATGATTTTTTAAATAATAATATCAAGCTGGATGTGGTGGGTCATACTTGGATAATCCTTGCACTCAAGAGGCTGAGGTGGAAGGATTGCCATGAGTTCAAGGGCATCCAGAGCTATATATTGACACCCTGTCTCAAAAACACACACACACAAAAAAAAAAATGCAAAAGAGAAAGAAAGAAGACAAAAAATTAAAAAAAACAAAACACATGAGTCAGAGGATAATATAATGAAATACAAATGTACAGTAATACCTCAGTTCACAAATGCTTTTATTTGTGAACAATCCAGCACAATTTTGCTGCTATTTGCAATCCAGCACAATTTTGCTGCATTGATTGACAAATACCACCATGGTCATTGTCATGGTTTATGTCAGCGGCCCCAGAGCCTCATGCGATTATGCATTTGCGATTGGCTCATTGTCTAGCACTTGGATTGGTGGTCTGAGTGCTACACCTGCCTAGGGATGGAGCCAGGATATAATGTCATGACAAGAAGAAAGTGTGTCTCTCTCTCTTGCCAGTTTCTGTCTTGCTGTTTGCGTTGCCATGAACTGCGGCCCTGCCATGTCACCCTGCCTTGGAGCCAACTGGGTATGAACTAAAACCTCCAAAAACTGTAAGAAATAAACCTTTCCTTCCCTAATTTTGGTTGTCAGGTATTTTATCCCAGCAACAAGTAAAAAGTAACTAAGAATTTGGTACCAGGAGTGGTGTTGTTGCTGTGACTATACCTGACAATGTGGTTCATCAACCTTTGGAAATGGCTTGTAGGAAAAGTGTGGATAGGTTTGGAGATGTTACCTGAAAAAAAATGGTGCTGCAACAGCTTAGGCTGTTCTGTAGATGAGATTCTGTTCAGAGTTCAGGAGACCAGAAGGCAGATAAAAAGCCTGCCAGTAAAGACCAGGTTCAGGAGGTTTCTGCTGGAAAGAAGGACTGCATTGGTTGTTGGACTCCAGACCATGTGTGTTATGGTTTGGCAGAAAGTTTGTCTGCATTTTTCTCGTGCCCAGAGACTTTGCCTGAGACTGAGATTAAGGGCAGAGGACTGATTAATCTGGCAAAGGAAATTTCAAGGGAATCGAATATAAAGTCAGTGGCCAGTGGCATGGCTATTATTGGATGCTTTTAGCCAGATTTATGTTGCAAATCAAGAGTGAAGAGCCCAGAAGGATGGCTTAAAACATTATGACTTTGGCCAGAAATGGAGCTCCAGTAAAGTTGTGGGCTGTAAAGACAGAGATGAAATCTTGATTGCTGAAAAGGAACAGAGAAATAAAAAAGATGACCAGAGGGCATCCAAGGAAGCAGCAGGTCTCCATCCTCTGCAGCCTCAAAACTGCAAAAATGGAAGACTTTGCTCAGAGGAGAAAGATGCAGGAAACCATGCTCTAGAATGGTAATGGAGGCCACATGAGGTTCCAAAATGGTGGCAGCCACATGAGGTTCCAAAATGGCAGCAGCCACACCAGGTACCAGAATGGCAACAACATAGAGAAGCTTTTCCTCACAATCAGGTTCACAGAGCCCAGAAATCAGGGAGTGTACATCTCCAGTCAAGAGAGAGAAAAGCTTGACTACTGCTCTAGCTGGCAGCAAACCTTGGTGACATCCACATGGTGCTGATTTTAGGTACAAAGAAAATGTAGAAATTCTGAGAGTAAGATGGCTTCTGCCTTGATTACAAAAGGCCTGAGAAGCCAAGCGGTGTACCTCTGAGAGAGCAATATGTAAAGATGTAAGGGTGAAGTCAAAGGTGCAGTGGAGACCTCAGAAGTTTGGAAAAGCCAGGAACCTGGATCATCCAAGGAAAGCTGCAAAAAACTGAGAAGAGGGGGCTTAAGAGAGAAGCTGTGGGAGCTGAAATCCTTGCAAGTGCTGTGGAAGTGGAATCATCCAAGCCTTTTGGAGCTTGCAACCAGATTGCTTCAAATGCTGAGCATGGAACTCTAGGACTTAATGTTTGCCCTGCTGGATGTTGGACTTGCTTTGGTTCCAAAGCTTTGTATTCCCGGGTTTGTAACATTTGGAATGGTAATGTTTATCTTGTACCTTTGCATTTTGGAAATATTTAACCTTATTTCATTTGTACAGGGGGTTACAGTTAAGAGTTTATCATAGATCTGGAGGAGACTTAAGACCTGGACTTTTCAGCAATGCTGATACTCTTAGGACTTTGGTAACTCTTGGAGAAGGACTAAATGTCTTTTATATAAAGGATGTGCATGACTCTTTTGGGGCCAGAGGTGGAATGTTATGGTTTATTTCAATGGCCTCCAAGCCTCATTCAATTATGAGTTATTGACTGGTTCATTTTCTAGCTCTTGGATTAATGGTGTGAATGCTACCTCCACCTAGGGGTGGAGCCAGGATATGATGTCATGGCAAGAAGAAGGTGTGTGTCTCTCTCTCTTGCTGGTTGGCACCTTGCTATTTGTAGCTGCCATGAAGGGCCCCGCCATGCCATACTGTCTTGGAGCCAACTGAGGGTGAACTGAAACCTTGAAGAACTGTAAGAAATAAACCTTTCCTCCGCTAATTTTGGGTGTTGGGTAATTTGCACCAGCAATGAGTAAAACTAGCAAGGCCATCTTCCCCAAATCCCACTGTGACCAAAAAAGTGCACCTTAGGAATCCAAGTTTAGTTAAACATTTGAAATTTGATCAGTGTAACTTACCATGTATTAGTAGAACAAATTACATAAAAATTAAGAATGAAAGACTTAATAAACTAATAAAAATTAACTATTAAATAATCACAGGGCTATCTAAAACCATATAATTAACACTGAAGAATTAAATGACTTTCCACTAAGAGTTAGGATGAGAAATAAGATGCATATTTTCACTATCCATATTGGAGATACAAGTTTGTGAAGTGAAATGAAGCAAAATTATAAATATGAAACAAAAAAGAGATATGTTTAAGTGAAGAAAGTATAATGTCACTGTAAAAAAAATCTAAGGAATCAAAAACCATTTTTAAAACTTTAAGATTTAGTACATGATTTTAACACAATTGGTGGATACAACCTTACTATATACAGGCGGGATTGTTTTCCTGGTTTTTTCTTTGTTTACCTATATTTCCATGAGATACATAAAATTTTGTACTGACTCTACAAGAAAAAAAATCCTATATTTATCTTCGCATTGGCACCCTTAATTTTTAGACATATGTTAATATTTACTTATTCTTCTTGAGTTCTTTGGATTGTTAATGTGTATCCATTCCTTTTAAATGAAATAAGCACCTTGATCTTGCCTTATCATTTTACCCTTTAATTTTGCTGTATTACTACTATATGTCAGCCTATAGTTCATTTTGTAACATTTTGGCATGGAAAAATATACTAAGGGGTTTATATAACAGAAGTGCTTGGTGAATTTTCACAATAGACTCATATAAGAAATTCTTATTAGAAACAGGGCAACACCACCTTTTAAAAGCCACATTTTATACTCACGTCAGTAACAGCAACTTTCTGCATCATTTTCTAAAACTTTTTGTTGGCCTGTTTGGTTTCTTGTATGAATACAATAAAGGGACATATAGTCTTCTATAACTGGCCTTTTAAATTCAAAATTATATTTGCAAGATAATTCCATGTTACATGTAGCTGTGGGTAACTTATTCACATTGATGTACATAATTTATTATTTTGATATGCCATTTATCTATTTTCTCAAATTGTACTTGACAGTAAAATTTTTTCCTATATTTTACTTTGTCCTGCTGTAGTTGTGATAAATGATGCTCCTGAAAATATTCTTCGTGCACGTCTTTGTTAGACTATGCCCTCATTCTCTTGGATATGCAACTAGATATGAAGCGTAATTGGAGCACATATACTTACATATTCAACCTTAATAGGTACGGACAGCTTTCTGGTGTCATACCAGTAATATTCTCATGATTAGTATATTAGAGTTTTAGTTGTTCTTCCAAAACTTTGCTGAGCTTTGGTGATTTCTTTCAGACTAACAGGAAACAGATGTTTTAATGTTTCTATTATTGTACATTTAAAGTAACAAAACTTAATGGGCATTCTTCCTCACAATTCTATCCCTTAGGTATATCCTTCTGGAATCACTTATGCACAGATTGGGATGCTTTAAACCCTATGAATTCATTTTCTCACAGTTCTGAAGGCTACAAGTCCAAGATCCATGCACCATCAGTGCTGGTTTCTAGTGAGGTCTCAGCTTGGCTGACAGATGAGCACCATCTGGTTTTCTCTTTTCTTGCCGTAGTCTCTAGTTAATGCCAGCCAGCTCTTAAGTCTCTTTCCCTTATAAAGATACCAGGCCTGTTGGATCAAATCCTACCTTTGTGACTATGTAGTATAATTATCCCTCCAAAGGCCCTATCACCTAATAGACTCCTACTGAGAGTTACATCTTCGACATATGAATTTTGTGGGAGGCACAGTTTACCCATATTGATTTCCTTTCTACTGCAGTACTTCTCTTAAAAGTGTTCTCAGAGAAGTTTTGTGTGTGTGTGTGCGATCAGATTTGATTTTAGCTTTATGTTTATGTAAAATTTCAGTTTATATGATCCTACATTTTTAATAGACTGTTTACATTATTGCATCATCTTTTTATACCTATCCTACTTTTTTTTTTTTTTTAGTGATTTTGAATGTATATGTTTGGTTTTTTTTTATTTAGGAGAAAAAGCAAAACAGAAAACAGGGTAAAAATAATACAGAATTTCAAAATACATAAATGAATAGCTAGCCAAGCTGGCAGGGGAGATACCATGATCACAGAGATAGCCTACTCTTAATATTTTCCTTCTTTTTTCTTCTAACTCACACCCTATACTTATTTTCCTCTACCTATTCCTTTTCTTTTTCTTTCTTCTTTGTTTACTTGTTTTGATATCAGCAATCAAACTTACAACCTTGCTTGCTGTATCTCTGGTCCCGTATCTACCGTTTTTCTTCTTTCATCTTTTATCTTCCTTGTATAATTGACTGAGCTGTGATTTTTCCTGTTCAGTCTGCTCTTCCCTTCTAAAGCAGGAGTTTGAGTAGCCCAGACCCTTGCTGTTCTGCTCACTGACCCCCTAGATGACCTCAATATTTTGGCTATGATTAAAATCTGCATTTTCTCAGGGAATTATCTGTGAGCTTGTCTTTCAGTGTGTGCCTGAACAAAAAAAAGGAAAAATACGAGACAGTGCAATTATGCCTAATAAGGGTAAATTTCAGGAGCAGAGGGCGTCAGGAGATGAAGAGTTACAGTAGGGCGATCTGGGGTGAAGCGCTGCCTCTCACACAACACCGGCTTCTCAGCAAACGTCTTGTGCCTCCATCCACAGTACTGCGTTGATCAGGCAGGAATCATCGTGGGCGTTATCGTGGGTGGACGGTAATATACGGGGTTGTTTTCTATGTAAGGAATTAGCACTCAAGAACTCACTGTTCTCTTACCATCACCATTAGTACCTTTAACAGATGCTAGAATGAGACTTCTGTTTAGCCTGATGGGGAGGAGTGGAGTAGAGAAAGAAACTACCTGGTGGGGAACACCAGGGGAGTAGGAACCCCCTAAACCAACCGGCACAAGCTTCCCACTGTTGAGATGGACTTGCTGCCATCTTTACCTGCCATATCTACCCCCTTCCACAGACACACTTAGGGCGACATACACAACACTAGTCATCTTCTTTTCTTTCCTCAGAGATTTTCTTTTTCTCTTTTTGCAGCTGGAGAAAGGATACCAAAGCCATTTCCTTAGAAAACTTCTGAACAGCAAAAATAATGACCAGAAAAAATCGAGACATTATGTTCAAACTCCTAATGAAAATTATTGAAAATAATAAATAAGCTATTACTGAAAGTTTTGAGTTAATATTAAGCCCTTCTCCAAGACTGAGGGCCTTGAATGATAAAAAGACAGGCCTTGAATGGTAAAAGTTTGTGAAGATACTGAATAATAAAAATTTGTGAAGACCTTGAAGAATAAAAATTGGGTGTTTATAAATATTCACTGAAAGAAATTGACAGATAAAGATCAGAAAGGAGAAAATTGAACATAAAAAGCAGCCCCCACTGAAGTTACAGTGAGCCAGTTAACAAAAGAGTAATTTTGCCAATCAGTTGACTTTTCATAAATTCAAACTTGAGGATATGTTTAAAATAACTAGAGCTTAGAGTTTTAGACATTAGACACTAAAGACACCTAATAAAGCATTCTATTTTAGCAATAGAATAAGTATAATTGAATTTAAACTTCATTAAAATGTGTATTATAAATGTAAGCCAAACTGTTACGATATTCCAAGATAAGTATTATTTTAATGACACCTGTATGGCTAACTAGACAGAGAAATAATAAAGAATACTTTATTATTGCAGAGGGAAAAAGCAGGATTACTATCTGTCAAAAGAAAATCTAATAACAAGAAAATGCAAAATAAGATTTCAGAATTAATTTTCCCAATAAATGTAGATGGATTCTATTTAAAAACAAGGAGATGGTCCAATTATATTTCACATACTGTAACCAAGGTAGATGTGAACTGGTGGGAAAATCAAAGTAAATATAAAGTCTAAATAAGAAGAATAAGATGTTACACATGAAATGAGTGTGTATAACAATAGTAGATGTGAAGCCAAAGACTATTTACCAGGATTACATAATATTAAACAGATTTCTTCACTAAGAAAAATATCCTATAACTATCTAAATATATTTGAACCTTGGAAAATTATAGCCTTGGAATTATTAATGCAAAATTATAACAAAAAACAAAACAAAACATTACAGAGAAGTCAATCTCCAAAGTCAGTGGCAAATTTCTACAGACCTCTGCCAACCTGATATGAGAAAACAGATTTGAAAGAAATTTAACAAACTATTTTCTCTGAGTATGTAAATAGAGTCTATGCTAATTTTCTATTACATTTCATATTCTTCAATGTATATATATCACTCTGACACATATATTTATTATTTATATTCAGCACTAGAATATAATATCCCTGATGTTTAACCATTTTTTTCATTTAGTACTGGATACCAGTATTTTGTGCCTATTGTAAAGTTAGAATATGGAATAATTTTCTACCAGATTACAAGTAATCATTTCAATTAGTTAACTGCTTGCTAACATACACAAAAGATATTAAAAGTAAAAGAATTATTATAGACAACAATCTCTATGCAGAATGCAATTAGAAATTTATAAAAGTGGAAACTATGGGATAAAACATAGATATTTTTGTTATACTGAAATGAAACAAAACACTATACATTCAAAACTGAGTGTAGTGATAACATGGTATTGAAAGAAAATTTTCAGATTTTAATGCCTTCATTTAAAAAGCAGAAATTCAAAAAAAATCAGATTAGTATTTAATACAAATACCTGAGATAAAGGCGGAAAAATGACAAAAACAATAATGCTTAAAAATGGGAAGAAATGTAAGAAACAGAAAATATACAGAAATTTGAATTCCACAAAACCTAAAGGGAGACTGTCATAACATCCTTTTTGGCAGTTTTTGGTAAATTACACTTCCAGAAAGAATCCACTGGAAATAGCTAAAAATGAAGACTGCGAGTCATACAAATAACCCTGTTATAAAGTATGGAAATAATACCACTAAGCAAGCAGAGAAACCAAGAGAGTGGAAATTGAGTGTGCAACTCAGGCTAAGTACTAGGCTTCGCGGCACATGAATACTCAACAGTTTGCTTCCTGGCCCTCTTGGTGAGCGTGAGCCAAGAGGAGAATCAGAGAGCAGCCCCGAGATCCCGCCACGGCCATGCTAGAACCCAGGAGGCTGCACAAAGAAGCAATTCGCCCACCCCCTTGGTGAGCACCTCCCTCCAACATGAGCCAGGAGCAGGCCCAGTAGTGTTTCCTGTGAGTCTACCAGTGCGTGGGCTTGGAATCCAACATCCCAAACCTTCACACACACGTACGCACACACACACACACACACACACACACACACACACACACACACTGTTGGCAACTGGGGACAGAGGTCTGAGCATCTCTTGGCAGGATGATTGTATGCAATATAGCAAATATGGGGGGGGGGCTTCTCTGTCTTCTCTTTGAAAGCAAATGTTGTTTTCAGTTTTGATTCATTATGATTAATTGCTTTACTCTTTTCAATATCCTCTTTTGGTTGATTTTATAATGTTCTATCTTTGGTTTGATCTTGCTATACCTAATTGACTAGACAACTATTGTGAAGACAATGAGATATACTATGGTACCTATTGCTGTTATCCCGGTAACCTGCTGTGAAGTTTTGTACCAGTTTCACTGCACTGTCCCGATTGGCTTTGTTCTGTCTTGTTCTGTTGTATTTCTATTAACTTCAGAATAAAATTTTTTTTAAAAAGGTAACAAAACAAAACAAAACAAAACAAAAACAGTTTGCTTCCTAACCCCTGGTGCCTGTGGGTTTACATTTTTGCTGAAAGTAAAGCATCATTTGTAAAGCTTAAAAAAATTGTCATCCAAAATCAACAGATTACAAAATGTAGAGGAAGCAAAGTAGCACATGCATATGTAGGGATGATATAAATATCAGAGTGAAGAGAGAAGTTTAAAAGTCTAGTAAAGCGTGGGGCATGATGGTGCACACCTATGATCCCAGCACTCGGAAAGTTGAGGCAAGAAAATTTCTGTGAGTTCCAAGACAACCTGGGCTATGAAGTGAGTTCAAGACCAGCCTGAACTACATAGTCACACTCTTTCTCACCCGAGAGCAAGAAAACAACAAATTTAGAAAGTGATATGAAAGATAATGAGAATAGACTGAGACATACCACATGATCTCACTGGATGACATAACATTCAAATGTGCCAAATGTTTCCCATTCCACCCAATTGTAGATAATCCTTATCAAAAACTGTGTGATTTTTGAATAGTCTAATAAATTTATTTAAAGAATGTAAAGGGTGAAGGTCCAAAAACAGCTACATAATCTTTACACATCGGATCCATTAAACACCTGAATGTGAAAGGTAAAGACATGAACTTACAAGAAAGAAAAGGTTAAGTTAGTGACAGAAATATTGAATGACATCTTACACATATATTTGAATAAAGAATGCATATTAAAATCCTTACTTTCCTGGAATAGAAGCAATAGTTTAAAAGCTTAAGGTTGTATCTCACATTTTAGAAACAGCCATTAACTCATTATGCTATTAATATTTACACACAAAGAAAATAGAGTCTGAAAGTTTTGGGATTAGGGTTCTGGATGTATTAGGATTCTATGGAGGAGAGAGAGAGGGAGAGTGAGACACAGGAAGAAGAAAATAAAGGAGAAGGAGAAGGATAAGAAAAAAGAAAAGGAAAAAGAAGAGGAGGAAGAAGAGGAGGAAGAACTCACAGCCTCATGCTTGCCAGGTAGGTGCATATGTTGCTGAGCAAAATTCCCAACAGGAAGTTATTGGGTCCAAGATTATTATTTATGGAGTCTATAAACCCAATTGAGTCACTTCATTTCTCTCCAGTGTAAACACTAGAAATGACACTAAATCCACTAAACATCAATGTAAGAAATGAAAAATAAAACATAGTATCTAAGGCAGAGAGTAGCACAGAATCTATCTTGTTAGAAAGAACTTCTGTTACCTTTACTGTATGAGATCCCCAGTAAGAGATCAGTTAGAAAATGAATAAATCAGATGTTCAGAAGGAAAACCCTCACCCTGTAGAGATTTTTCCTTTGGTACCAGTAATCGAACTCAGGACTTAGTCCTAGCCAGGTAGGCACTTTTCTGCTGAGTTATATAACCCGCTTTAACCCTCATCCTTTAGCTTTGCTTCAGTATTTCAGGGTGATGTGTCACTTACATTCACTGATGAGAAGAGAAACTTAAGTTTCATGGACCGTAGTTCCTTAATGAAGAGATAGAAGAGCATTTGCATATCCTTCTGTACTAGATTCGGCAGAAATAACTCTCAAGAAGATTTAGATTAACTGATTAGGAATCTCAAAATCAGTTAAACTAAGTCACAATCAGTTAAACTAAGTCTTCCTGAGAGTTATTTCTGCTGAATCTAGTACAGAAATGTCTTCTGCTGCTAGTTTAGAAGACAAAATTCTTAGGATGATCTTCTAACTCATAATGTCTTTGTATTTTACTGTAAGAAATTATTGCTCTTCGGATCTGTGGCCTTCTTGCCTATGTTCAACTGACTTTATAAATACCAACTCTGAATTCACAAACACAATTGGAGCTTATTTGTGAAGATTTCTCCATTGGCAGATCTGCTGGTGAGGTTTCACTCACCTTTAAAGCAGGTCGCTTCCTGGACAGCCGCTAACTATGTGTCATTTTTCTTAAGGTTAGAATTATTCAGCATTTTCTAATTTTATATTTTGATATAAATAGAGGGAAGGAATTATGCACTTATACACATAACATAATGTATTTGAAAATGGCAGATTTTAATAGTGGGTTGAAGAGAAAAATGTCCAAAGCAAAGGAGAAAGTATCCCAAAGTGAAACCCAGAGATGGAGAGAAACAACAATTCATAAATAATCTACCCACCATCAGCAATCTCCAAAGAATACATTGAAATGGTGGCTGTACTCATAAGTATATATAGTTTATATGTGCAAATCAAGGTGCACAGAAGATTGGAAATTAAACATGAAATCTGAACTGAACTCGTAGAAGTTAAATTTCTTTAAGGAAGTTATTTTGAAAAGCAACAAAACACTACTCACATTCTGCAGAAGTAGTAGCTGGGCTAGTAGAATAATCACAACTTAGCCAAAGATGATAAATTAGTAGAATAATTTACTTTCGTATCCATATTTATTTTCTCATTAGTTAATTTTAATGCTCTGACACTACAGCAAATAGTCAGCTCAAAAATATGTGTGGGGGTGTCATTTCATATGATTATTTTGTGCATTTTATTTATCATTGGATGATCGATATTCTGTTCTTATTTTAGCATTATTTTCAAATATTTTCATCTCTACAGCCAGGTTTCAAATTGATCTGCTTCAGACAAAGATTTCTAGGAATTTTGAAAGGCTATATACTCTACCTCCATTAAGCCCTTAGAGAAATACTCACAAACGATAAATGATGTGATTTTTTTGGTACTGTTTGTGTTTGTTTCCACCTCCATATTCCAAAAAATTCGTGAGGAAAAAACATATAATTTTCTTCAAATAATATTTGTGCATTTTGATTTTGATAATATGCTTTCTAGAAGGTAAGAAATATGTAGAAAAATATAGCATCCCTACTGGTAGAAAAATAACTACTTCATCAACATTGCTTTCTTTGTAATTTCTTAACATTATTGTACAAAAACAAGCATATTATGTTTCTGCTTAAAATTTTTTCACAGCTCTGTTTCATTCATTTGATCACAGCTTCAACGATGTAATGGTAAATGTTATGTCAAAAAAGCCTCGTTAAACAAACATAGGGCTTCTTTTAGGTATATGTTGGATAGACATTAAAATAAATCACACATTGTCTGCAGTAGAAAACTTTCTGCTTGCTAGATGACAGCATGTAAAGAACATATACAAATACAATAACACATACCAAATTATTATTTGTGATAGTTCCTATGACTAACATTCCAAAGTAGAAAATGTTATGTATTACTCAATTATTACAGAGAACTCATAGGCCCAACTCTAGCTAGGGTTCCTGGTATTTTCTCACATTTTCTCCTAGCCCTCCCCATGTTCTCCAAACTTTTGTTCTTTAGTATTCCACACTTTAGTCTCCATTTTGAGAAAGGTGTGTAATCAATTACAATGAGCAATGTTAAGATCATCTGCCAAAGTATCAACTGTTAAAGATGCATTAAAAGTGTCATCATTATGTACAGCAAATGTACAAATAAAACAAAAATTGAGAATATACACTGAAATGTATGCTAGCATTGTGATTATCTTTTTATATATATTAGTAGGCCTTATATGATTGCATTTTTGCCTAAGAATGGGATGGAAGACTCTGAACAGATTAGTGTGTTTACTTATAACATTTATTACCTAACTCTATACTGTATCATCCAGGTAAATGCATGAAGACAGGGAAATTTTATTCTTTGTATATTTCTTTATACCCAGATTTTACAATGGCATCTTTCAACTAACAGACTATCAATATGTGATGTATGAAATAGTTAATGAATGCTAAGAATTTCTATGGGCTTTGCTGAGGTACTTTTGTACTATTTCATATAGGAGAAATTTTAATAAAGAAAGTTTAAATTTGAAGAAATCAGAGCATGCTTGAAAAAGCATTTTAATTTGAAGCTATTGTTTTTGGCTTTTTAAGCATTAGTAAGGGTCTACCATTTTAACCTTTAATTTCAAGATTTTAAATATAAGTGCTGTTAGAAGGGTGATTAATTGCATCAGACAACTCATCCATTAAAAAGAAGCATTAATATCCTAGGTGGGTAGTTTCAGCCACAGTACAAAGTCATCATAAAGCATTTTCTGTCACAGATTTTAACAACGGCACCTTGCTAATGCATGCTTAGTTTTCAGAAAGACAGAGCCTGGAATTTCCTTGCTCAGGCATAAAATTCTTTAGAATTTTCCCATCATCTCTTTCAGACCAATGGTTAGCATTTTTATTGGGAAAACTCACTTCAATATCATTAGCCTACAACTAAAAATAAAATATGTGAGCCAAAAAAATCAAAACACAACAAGACATTACTTGTGACTGTTAGAAAAAGCAGGATCCATTATATTAACCTCACTGTGGTGAGATTATTTTTGCCACTTCTATTATCTTGGAATTATCTTTTCTGTTAATACTTAGTCCTCTATATTCTGTTTTGTTTTGTTTTGTTTGACACAGGTTTTCACTCTGTAATGCAGGCTGACCTCGGACTCATTGTGTATCCTAAGGCTGGCCTAGAACTCCTGGCCATCCTCCTGCTTCAGCCTCCCACCCTTGGGATTGCCACCATGCCTGACTTTAGGCATTTATATGCTTAATTGTACCTGAATTTTACCTACAAGGTATTAAAAGGAGAGACTTCTTTTTAATCAGGTGGTCTTTATTTTTCTATTATTTTATTTATATTTTTGCAGAGACTCATTCTATCACACTAATTGTGTAAATGTTTTGTATGATTTCATCCTTAATAAATACTAAAACAATGTATTTAGAGAAACTCAGAATAAAACAGAGTGTTGTACAAAAAATAGATAAGATAAAGCTGGCAAAAAGATTATATAGTACAACAAATACATATCAGTGTACATTTTCTTATTATAGGACAAAATTTTATTTTCAATGCTTTTTAGAAGTCAAAACAAAGAGGAATACATAATGAAATGGATGATATATCAAATCTTCATAATAAAAATCTCAATAATTTAGAAAGACAACGTCTATGCCTGGTGTTCACAACCCAGAGAAAATATTTCTCTATGAGATATCATAGGGCCTGTTATATTCTAATTAATCCCATAATTATAGTAGATGCAACAATGCATTTCATGGTTGTGTTTTTTAATAGTATAATATGGGCTAATCATAAAATGTGCAGATAGATGATAAAGGAATTTGATTGGATATTTGTTATGTCATATCTGTTACCATTCAATCATTAACTCTAGCTCTGCACTATGCATTGCAATTCTAACAATAAGTAACAGATTCTATATTTAACAGAGCTCATAGCTTAGACAAAAAAGGAAATATTAATCAGTAAATTACATGAATAAGTCACTTCAATATGTTAACAAAGAAAAATTATAGTGCATAGAATTAATGCAACAGGTTGATAATCTAACCAAAAGGTAGAGGGATATGTGTAATACATGTCAGTTTTGGATGAAACTATCCATCAATTTTAAATTATATTTTAAAATAGCATATTGTTAATCATTGGAGTTGGAAGTGAATAGGAATTACATTGTATGACTAATTATGCTTCATAAGTAGGTATTAATTTTTCTCAATGATTTCTAGGCTGCTGCTTTAAATGATATTCATTTTTCTTTTTGTTATGTTCCTTTTATATTTAAGATTTTAAAGTTACAAAACAAGGTCTTTCTACTTTCCCAAATTAAGAGTGTAATAGTTTAGCACACTATACTTTTTTTTTTTTTCCGGTACCGGGGATCAAACTCATGACCTCATGCTTGTCAGGCAGGAGCTTATGCCACTGAGCTAAATCCCCAGCCCCTACATTTTTATATGGTACTTCTATTTACACCTAGTTCATTCAGTTTCCAATTTCCTTTTGATTTCTACTTTGATGAAGTTAATATTAAGAAATATACTACTTGGCAAACTGTTTCAAATGTCTAATGTAGCTCCTAACGAAGCTCACTGTCTAACTTTTCCTCTATTTAACATATAAGTGTTGTAACTGTATTATTTAAAAACTGCATTATATAAGATAATATTAAGATCTAAATATGCATTGATCATGTTATATTCATATTATTTTTTTAAATATTTAAGGTAAAGGGTAATATTTAGGTGAAAAATAAAATGCTTGCCAAGTGTTCTACATTTCTGTGCAACTGTATTTGAATGAAAGTTTTGCTGTTATTCCAATTATATTTTCATAAATTATTCATTATATAAGTATATACATATATATGAACATACATATATATTAATGTGTATATAGTGTGCATTTCATATTTTAGAATTACAAACACACATTTACCAAATTGTAATTTGTTTATAAGCAGATTTTCACAATGATTCAAAAGTCTAGAGCCACTCTCTGATGACTGTGGTACTCTCAACAATCTATTTTGGGTCTGGCATGAGCATCAGAGAGACAAAAGCTGAGGAGAACAGAGCTGAAATTCAAATTCCATATTTGCTGGATTATTATTCTGTGGCTTTGAGTAAGTTAACCTATCTTTCTTGTCAAATAAGTACGCTTTTTATTTACTGATTTTTTTAGTCCATTATATATTCTAGATAGTAATCTTTTGTCTAAGCAACAACTGGAGAATTTTTTCCCACACTGTAGGTTTTCTCTTCACTCTGTTGATGGTTTCTCTTGCTGTGCAAAAGCTTTTTATTCAGATGAGATCCCAGTTGTTGATTCTTCATGACAGTTCCTGTGAAATCGGGGTTTTGTTCATAAAGTCTTTGCCCACGCCAGTGTCTTCAAGAGTTCTACCTATTCTTATCTTCCAGCAGACTTGATGTTTCTGTTTTAATACTTAGATCTTTGATCTATTTCAATTTTAGTTTAGTGCATGGTGAAAGATACTAGTCTAGCTTTAACCTTCAGTATGTAGGAAGCCAGTTTTTCTATCACCTTACTAAAGTGGCTGTCTTTCTTCCAGTGAAGGTATTTGACTCCTTTGTCAAAGATAAGGTGGCTAAATACATCTGGAGTTATTTCTGAATCTTCTAATGTGTTCCAATGATCCTTGGGTTTTTTTTTCCTTTTTTTTTTTTTGCCTGTACCATGCTGTTTTTATCACAGGCATTTCTCAGATGAAGTAGAAACAGCAAGCAAATATATGAAATAATATTCAGTGTCATTGGTCATTGAAGAAATACAAATTAAATACAAATTTAAACAACACTGAGATTTCATCTCACTCCGCAATGACTGGTAATTATCAAGAAATCAACCAATAACAAATGCTGGTGGGGCTATGGGGAAAAGGGAACACTCACTATTTGTTGGGAGTGTAGGCTGGTGCAACCACTGTGGAAATCAGTGTGGATATTCCTCAAACAACTAAAGCTAGAGGTTCCAGTTGACCCAGTTACCTTTCTTCTTGGCATCTTTCTGAAAATTTAACAGTATCATACCAAGCAATATATGTACACCCATGTTTATCGTGGCATAGTATGCAATAGCTACATCTTTGAAACAGCTCAAGTGTTCAGCTGATGAATGGAGATTTTTTTTAACCATATAATGGAGTACAATTCTGCCAGAAGGAAAGGTGAGTTTTAGTCATTTCTCACTCAATGGGTGCACCTTGAGGACATACTCTTAAATGAAATAAATTGGTCACACGTGTAAGTACTGCATTGTTTCTCTGGGGTGAGAATCCAAAAGTATAAATGAGGATCAAAATGTATAACAGATATTGTAGAACAGAAAGAAAATGTTCCAATGGAAAGAAGAAATATGGAAGTGGGAGGGAAAAAGGAACGAAGGGAAAAGAAGAGATATAATGAAAAAAGAAGGAAAAGATATAAATGAAGGTTTTGTAAATCAAGAAGAGAAGTGAGGTTGAAAGGACGGTGGGGAAGGGGAAAAAAGGAATTAAGTTATATCATGTAAAGATACAAATTCCCTGTGATGAATGTGATCATTATGTATACCTAAAGTGTACGAATTAATTTATTTTAAAAACTGAAAATAAAATATCCAAAAAAGGAATTCAAAAATAAGTTAAATACATCTAGCTTTTTAAAATACAATTTCTTGTTTAAAATTTTGGGCAAGGGTTCATCATCTGAAATTAGACCTACTGTCACAACTAATCACATTTTAGATCAGATAATTAGATCGAGGGTAATAAGGGTTTTTGTTAGTTGATAGATTATAGCTTTCAAAAATAGTACATTAGAAAGAGTTTCAAAGCTCAATCCAGATTCAAGAAAGGATCTGATGATAAATTAGTGATTTCCTAGTCCAAAATTTTGCATATTTTCTTTACAAGAAACAAGGCTATGTTGTAAAATTATGACTAAGATTGACCTAACTCTAGTCACTAGTATCTACAATTTCTGGATTCGTTTTTGGCATCAAAGGGAAGAGATAGGTTTCTGAAAAGTATGAAAATAAGTATTTCGCATCTAGATTGGGTGCTTTTTGCCTTTCAAACAAATAAAAATAAGTTAACATAGTGACAGCTAAAAGAGTAACATACTTTTGAAGTCTAATTATTAAATTTATAAATTTAATACCATGCCCTCGTGTGAGGATGGACCTTCATTGGTTTCTTCTATGATGTTAAACTTGCCTGTTCCACGACTACTTTCATGCTGTTCCCCGAAAGATACCCTCACCTTCACCCTGCGCTTCTCACTATGAAGAATAAAAGTGGAGGAAGAGGTGTTTACCTTTGCTCAACCTGCAGCACTGGCCTCCCAGCCTCCTTCTACGCATTACTAATTTGGTTCTGTTGTTTTTTTCTTCCTCCATCAGACTCCTCATACAGACAGTTGGGGCTCTTAGCCAGGTCCCCAACAGTAAAATCTCTTTGCTGAAAAAAACAGACAGATTTTGTTTTTTATAGTTCACAAGGGATATGTATAATCAAGTCATGTTTAGACCACAAAGCAAAACTTTTTACAAGTAAATAGAACTGGTAACTCATGAAAGGTAGTCTAAGATCAAAATGTGATAAAATTAGAAACCAACTACAAAAACAGCCAAGAGATGCCTGAAAATTTTAAAGTTTTTAAGTCATCAAAGAGGAAAAGACAATGGTAATATTTGGAACCAATACAACAGGGCTACTAAAAATGAAAATTATCGGGAAATGTCAAAAATGGTATCTGCAAAAGAATTTATAGTGCATATTTCGAGACAAAAATATTAATTAAACTGTAATAGTCATTATTGTTTCTTATTAAATAGGTTTGGTTTTTCCTCCTTTCTTGGATGGGAAGTTTCTATTTTCTTGCTCCTTGAAATTAGGTACAGCCATACAAGGTTTCTGACCAGTGATTTCTGAGAGTCACAATTCAATGTGTCATGTTTGGGCAAAAATTTTAAGTGGCAATTTCTGAGATACCCTTTCTACTGCTTCAGTGATTGTGGAAATACCTGTCAAGATAAGCTTAGTGCAAATAAACTTGCACTATTCTCACAACACTTTAATACCTATAGTTTTTTCCTCCTACATCGGTCAATTTTCCAACATGTGGATGAGCTAACATTCAATGTGGCTCAGTTCTGACATGATCTTCTGGAAGTTGGTTTTGTGTCTCCCAAGTTACGGGCTCAAATCCACAAGGCAGTTCTTACATCAAGTGCAAATCACAAGTCCTAAAATTCTGGTAATTCTAAGAGATTGACTCTAAATCAGAGGTACCTGAGACCCATCCCCTCCTTGGAATAAAAACATAAAGTAATTCTATGGGAGAGCTCTCAGAACTTGAGAAGACACTGTGCTTTATTTCTGGTTCATTACAAAGGGTTCAATTTAGGAACAGCCCAACAGAGAGTGGACAGCAGACACAGGAAAGATATGGGGGACCGCAGAAGTTCCTTATGTTCCCTAAGTATGCACCATCCCAGTGCCTTAATAAATTCACCACCCAGATGGCCTCTAGGATGATTAAATAAAGAATCATTGGAAATCAAATCAATTTCCAGTTTATTTTTCCTCTCTAGAAGTTGGGGTATAGGACTGAACTTTCTAACAGTCTTTCTGATAGAAGCAGCCTTCAAGCAGTTGGGAAGCAACTGCAGTGTGAACTTCTGGTTAAGTTCCTGCATACTGCCTCACACAATCTACTCTTTTCTCCAAAGAGACTTATAAGTATTTGGAAGATCTTTAAAAGTGTTGGGATCACTCTGTAGGTGTTGTTTTACACCAATGCTAATTCCTAAAATTTTTTACCTTCTTATAAATGTTTCAATTTATAACCATGGAATATCTGTGAATTAATTTTAGTTTCAATTAACTAAAAATAAGAATCGATATTAAGAACAAAATTGTGTTAGGTGTAGAGTGTGGGTACATTTAATACTGTAAGTCTGGATGATGAAATTTTAGTTTGTTTTCAGTGTTCCATAAATTCAAACACATGATAAATATGACATGCTATTATGGGAGCTTTATTTAATTATTTTACTTAGTTAATTTTTGTATCATTATTTTGTGAAATAGTTTAGCCTTACCTTCATTTTCTATAGATTTCATTCACATAAACTATTAAATCCCTATTCAATTGATTGTGAGGTAGAATCTTTGCAGTGATTATCAGGGGACCAAAAAGGGGGGGTGTCATATGCTACCCAAAAGGAATTGGTAGTTGCCTTTGTATATGAAAAAGAGAATGTCACTTACATGCTGAGTTTTATATAAAGTACCATTTATTTTTAATAGTATTTTAGGAAATTCTGGTATGGTGTCATTTTCATGATAAGTTGAATATGTGATAGAAGTAATTTGCATGCACCAAAGTTTGAAAACCATGGACACTTAATGTTATTGTATTAATGTTATCCAGTGTTGTTTCAATATTCTGCTTGTGAGATCTACTTTGTCATCTCTGTGAAAAGTCAACTTCTTGCAAAGCATTTTCATTTAACAGCTTTTTCATTTTATATTTGCTGTTTTTCTCAGCTTGAATTATTTGATTTGGGTGTCGTTCTCAACAAAACATAACTCTATGCATTTAAATTCTTCCAGAGTATTTTAAAATCCATCAATGCCCAGTTAGTGAGCTGTGGTCCATTGTCAAGTGCTTTATACGGCCAATCTCACTATTCTTATAAAATGTGGTATAAAACTAATCATAGTTACATTGAGTGTTTGTCCTTTGATAGTAATTCTAGTGAAAAGAAATATCCTTACCTAGATTTGGAAGATTAAGCAAAAGCTAGAATTGCGGTGCCCTTTTCTGTCCATGCCGCGTCCTAGTCCATCCACGCCTTGCGACAATTGCTTCTCCAGGAAAAGGACACCGCATGTGGGAATTGGGCACGGGGATCTTGAAATGTTTTGTACTGATAATTGTAATTTGTGTAGTTCACATGTGTATGTTTTTATGTAATGCTCAATATGGAGTCGAGGGTGGAGACTCCAGGGGGGTTGCTGGAGGCCCTCTAGATAACCCCTTTGTGAGGACTGGTTGTGAAATTT
>PVLA01013621.1:0-16103 GCA_004027455.1 Hydrochoerus hydrochaeris
GCTCACCCAAGGAGAGTCACGGTGAAATTAGGAGACATAAACCTCTCTGGGGGTGGCTCAGTGCCTGTATCTTTCCCTACGAAGCAGTGATGCCCCTTTATGGCCATCGTGCCCCGTGCTTCACTGCTCTCCAAACAGTAAATCCCAGCCTTTGCACCCGTGTCCACCCCAGGCAGGCCTCTGGTCTCGTGCAGAGTGGGTCGGCACTGGGAAGGTCTGAGACATGGTGAAGAGCTCCTTCACAGAAAGCTTAAAACTCGTTCTAGCCAGAAGACCAGATACCTTCTCCACGGGTTTTATTTAATATTTTTTTAAAGAAGAAATTGTTTTCAAAGTATGGCTGTATGAACTGATGTCTTTTGTCACTTCTCATTAGTTTGTGTTCGTGGTACGTCACAGTTAGGTCCCTGGTTTGGAGCCGACTCCCCTGAACCTCTTCAGTCATCTCCCCCTTTCCCTTTCCCTCCTTTAACCTCTTGGCCCCTTCGCTTGGAGAAAGATCTGTCTCCCTTCTGTCATCTCTCTTTTATTTTGCTCTATATTTATAACTCAGTTTCTTCATATAAGAGAAACCCTGTGATATTCAGCCTTTTGTGTCTGACTTACACTGTGATCTCAGGTGCATTCATTGTCCTACAGATGACTTATGTTTTCTTCTTCATGGCAGAGTAGTGCTCCACTGTGTGCAGACACTAGTTTCTTTAGTCACTCACCTGTTGGTGGACACAGAGGCTGCTTCCAAGACTTAGCTGCTGTGGACTGTGCTACTATAACACGGGTGTGCGTGCAACCCTGTGATGAGAGGTCTTTAACGTTTTCACGAAGATACCTGGACAGGGAACAGCTGAGTCCAGCAGAATTTCTTATCTTAGTTTTGGTGGGAATTTCCATACAGACGTTCACAGGAAGCTGCTGTGTTCTGTATTCTACTTCTGGACTTACTACTTTAAAAAATATCCTGTTTCCTCTCACCCTGGACCCCTGCTAAGGATGCCCTAACTTTTTCCAAAGACTGGCGCATTGTTATTTTTTGGCATAAAAAAGCAGATCCCGGGCTCTGTAGATATGATGACTGTCCATTGGCAGGCTGAGGCAGGAAAGTCTCCCCTGCATGAGCTCTATGCTGGCAGACCTGTGAGCCACCGAAGTGCCCACTCAGTGCAGGGTCTCGAGTCACACGTCTAAGCTGGTTCCTTCATCTAAGCTCTGCCACGTCAGGCTGGTGACAGACGGGAAGGGAGGCTGTGGGGTGACCCTGGGCAGCCTGGTAGTGGACGCCTGGCTTGGAGGAACAGGCAGACAGAGGCCGCAGGAAATGTCCCAGCATCTGTCACATGTTCACGCTCTGTCACGGCCGTGGGGAACCACAACTGCCGTCTCCATGACCACAGCCACCTTCGATTGTCCTGGGCGGGCCCAGCGGCCAGGTGATACCCAGGGCCCGAGTTCTGGGGGTCGGGGTGTCTAAGAATGGGCAGCTGGTTGCCAGGCCTCCTCGTGGTTTTCCAAAGTTTGCTGCTGAGGAGTAGCCGGGAGTCCCAGCCAGAGCAGGGCTGCAGGGCACAGAGCTGGGGGCAGAGAGGGACCGGGCCAGGGGGGCTCTGGGGCCTGGAAGTCAAAGCCCAGGGGTGGTGGGCAGCACTGGCTGCAGCCGAGGCTGGTTCTCCCCGCTCCCACTCAGTCCCACCCCGTGCAGTGCCCCTGGCCACCCTCGAGCCGGACCCTGGTTACCTAGCAGAGCTGACCTGTGACCGGCGTCTCTGCGCCTGCATTTCTCCAATGAAAGGAGGAAAGCGTCGTAACATTTAGAGTTTAGAGTGGTGGGAAGAGCAGACGGTGACACATCCTTGAGGACCGAGACTTGCAAATAGCAGTGATAAAGTACTTAGGTGGCCAGGGATTCAGCTCAGTGGCCTAAGAGCCTGCTTCCAATCGTAAGTCATGAGTTTGAATCCCTGGTACCAAAAAATGCGAGTTACAAGCTGGAACCGTCTCTTGAAATTTTAACAGCCTAGGGCGCCCTCTGCATGATTACCGCTTTGTCTCTGCCATGGTCTCCAACAAGGAGGGAAATTGGAAATGTGTAGGGGCATCTCACATTCATCTTGGGGCGGATTTGTGAAGAACTGAGGGCAGGTGTTTCACAGGCGGTGACATCCGTGCTTTTCTGCTGGGATCAGCTGGTCCACGGGGACATGATGCGATTCCTGATGCCCTGTGAGGGTCTCACCTGCCTGCACCTCCTTGGTACGGGCTGGAAATCGATCCCCTCTTGCAGTTTCCAGGAGCCAGAGCAAGGTGTGTGTGTGTGTGTGTGTGTGTGTGTGCATGTGTGTGTGCGTGCATGTTATGCGTGTGTGCATGTGTGCACACGTGTGTGCGTGCATGGTGTGTGTGAATGTTATATGTGTGTGCATGTGTGCACACACGTGTGTGTGGTTTTTCCCTCCCTGGAGCAGCCCCGGCGCTCAGCCCCGTGCCGTTCTCTAACGTAATCCCGGAGCCATCCTGTTCCCGGAGCCCAGACTCTCCGCACGCCCAGTCTTGCGTGGAATCCCATCACGGCTTCTCCCTCCAGCCAATCTCTCCATCGTCTATTTCGGGATGAGGAGATTTTCCCTGGAGCTAAAATGGGCCTCTGGGAGGCCGCCAGAAGCCTGTGAGGAGCTGCTGATGGCGGCAGCAGCTGTGTGTCAGCTCTCTGGCAGCGCAGAGCGAACCTGGCTGCCGTCACTCATTTCTGGGAGACGCTGAGGCCGGGGTCCTGCGTGCGATTCCCCCCACCAGGGTCTGTGCTTTCCTCTTAGGGCCTCGCTGGCTCCTTGCAGCTGCGGGAAAACAGTTGAACGGTTAGAAAGCACAGGGCGCCCACAGCGGTGAGCCTGAGCCCCGCCTGGGAGTCTCATCTGCGACCCTATGCACTGCACGGTCTGGCGGCCTGGGCCCTGGCTCAGCTCCCCACGCAGACCACAGCCGCAGGGCCCCGGCTGCTGCCCACTGATTTGCCAGTTCGCCTGGAGGCTCCTGGACACCGTGGGTGTGAGATGTGAGATGACCCCACACTAGGGAAGCTGTGGGTGCTTTCAGGACACACATTTCACCTAGGCAACCATAGAAATGCACGCACGCGTGCACACACACACACACACCGGACCGAGCACTGTACGTGCGAATAGGTGCGAACCCCTCGGCCGGATGTTCACTATGAACCCGCTCAGCCGCCATCGGGGTGGGGCTGCTTTCCGAGAGACCAGTCGTTCCGCCGCGGAGCTGTGCGAAGGTTGGACAGTCTGCTGACACGTGAGTGTCACAGGGTGACCGAATCACATGAGACCAAAATTAAGAGAGCCAGTTCGCTGGGACCACAGTGTCACCATGCATGATGCCGCCATGTGATGAAATAGCCTCAGAAGGAGTGATAAAAAAAATACAGTGTGTGTTTAAATTTTAGAACAGTGTTACCCTAAGGCACACTGGCGTGAATCATAAAAATCTTCTCCCCGGCCCTGCACACGCTCACCCCAGCGGCTCTGGGGTCCTCTGTCCTCAGGGGCTTTGGCTGCGCTGTCCTGGCCGCCTCCATGTCCTGAATGGACTCAAAACCATGACCTTTCCCGGTCACTGTGACCTTGGGGAGGAGCCGGGAGTCGCACGGTGCCAGCTCGGATGACCGAGGTGGACGGGGACCCGGCGTCAGGTGTTTACGAGCTGCCTTTCTGCTGGACGGCGCTCGGCAGTGGCCGTCACCGTGTGTTTGATCCCAGCTTGTGAAGACCCTGAGGACAGAGGACCCCAGGGCTGCTGTGGGAAGCGGCCGGGACACTGGGGTGAGCGTTAGCAGGGCCGGGAGGACTCTGAGAAGGCTTCATGACAGTGTGTCACAGACAGGTACACGTGTGTATCTGGGTGTTTGCGCTTGAGCTTTTCCGTGGCTGAGTGATTTGTCCGCATAAAAACCCTTTTAATGTTTAAACGGCGGGCAGGTTTCTACAGCAGTGACCACAGCATGGGTACCTAGGAGACTGACTTGCTGGATGCCCAGGTCTACAGGTGGCGGCGGCATACCCATAATAACCCACAACACGATGCAGTAACATGTCCTCCCCACGTCGCAGCGGAGTAAACATGTTGGGTGTAACATCGTGGATCCCAGGATGGAAGCACGACTTTCTGCCTGGCGATCCTGGGAGGATGGGGGCTGCATATTCAGTTTATTAACACCTACGGTAGGGCCCTCTCCCACTTCCGGTACCCCAGACAGTGCTGAACGCGCTGAGCTAAGTCCCACCGCAGCTCCGTCGCACAGACGTTCAGGGAGGCCGAGCTCACCGCCTCGTCCTCCGCTGATGGAATTTGCTGGGCCTCGTTGGAGGCTTCTCTGGAGCGGCACGAGAGGAATCGTGCATTTGAAAGGAGTCACAACCATGAACGTCGTCCCTGGTGGGCCCCGTGGCATCTCCCAAATGCCCACGTGCCACCTTACCAGGAGGAGCCTGGCTGCAGAAGCTCGGCCTCCCGGGGCCGTGTCCTCCAGGGCTCACCAGGACCCCAAGCCGTCTCTCCCTTTTCCTTCCTGCTTCTCCCCTGCCCGGTGTTTCTGTGTCCAACCGGCCCCAAAGGGACGGGGCCACATGACCATGAACTGAACCTCTGCAGCCCCGAGCCTGCGTGAATCTTTCCTCTCTCAAGCTGCGCCTCCCAGGTGTTCTGACGACTACGCCCGCCTGCCTGCCTTCTCCTCTCCAGCCTCTTCCTGCTGGAATCTGAGAGACGTGCGATCCCCTGCTTCTCAGGGACCCACCGGGCTCTCATGGTCTTCAAGCTAAAGCCTTTTGTCATTTATTAAGGTCTTCTGTCCTCAGGTCGCTCCTCCACCGGGACCCACCACCTCCACCGGGACCCACCACCTCCACCGGGACCCACTACGTCCAATAGGACCCACCACCTCCACCGGGACCCACCACCTCCACCGGGACCCACCAGGTCCACCAGGACCCACCACCTCCACCGGGACCCACCTCCACCAGGTCCTACCATGTCCACCAGGACACACCGTGACCCATCAAGACCATCATGACCACCAGGACCCATGACCTCCACCATGACCACCATGTCCACAAGGACCCATGACATCCACCATTACCCACCACATCCACCAGGACACACCATGCCCCATCATGACCACCATGTCCACCCTGACCACTATGTCCACCATGACCACCGTGTCCACCATGAGCCACTGTGTCCACCAGGACCCACCATGCACATCATGACCACCGTGTCCACCGTGACCCATTATGCTCACCACCATGCCCACCAGGACCCACCAGCCCATTAGGCAGCGCCACCCGGTCCAGACAGGGCCCGCCCCTCCGCCTGCTGTCCTACGCACCTGCATGTCCAGAAACACCTTCCCGGGCATGGGTTAACCCACGGTGCAGCTCTGAGCTAGAGGGCTCATCGGGAGGTAGAACCTTGCTGCAAGAAGTGACTCACAGGGAACATGGCCTTGGGGACTGCACCTGGCCCCTGGCCTGGCCCCTCCTCTCTGGGTTTTCTTTGCCCTCTGCTTCCCAGGCACCCTAACAGGAGCGTCTTTCCCACACCACAGACTGAACCCTCCGTAACCGTGAGTCCAGCGTCCAGGGCACCGCTTACCCCAATCACGTTCAAAGTCCAGCTGAACCTTCACAGAGCTCCAACTCCGGCCTGCAGCCTGGCGTTCCCTTCCCTGGGTCTTACAGCCGTGCAGTACGTTTCCAAAGATGGGCAAGTTCCCAGCGCACCCTCGTATTTATCAGTGGTGAATCAGTGGGTTTTGTGGTGGGTGAATGGCTGAGTGAGTGGATCTGTGGAAGGAAGAGAGGGAGAGAGGGGAGGATAGATATGCTGATCAGTGGATCAATGGGCAGATGGTGACCATACTCCCTGCACAGGCTGCCTGGGAGACCCTCCTGCCTCTGCCTCTGCCTCCTCATGGGGCTCCAGGTGGCCCTGGGTTGTGGCCCCATCCGTCCAGTCTCTGTTCGCATCTTCAAAAGGCTTCTCCTCTGTGCTTCTGTCTCTCTTTTTTCCTCCACTAAGCCCATCGGCCGAGAACCTGTTTCTAGACAAGCTCCCACCCTCAGCTCCCGGGGATGGGAAACATGTCTCTATTTGGGGTGACTTTGTTTAGTCCCTCACCTGGCTTCAGTTTCCCGGGTGGGCTCTGAGATCTGAGGCCCTGGGCCTGGTTTGGGGAGCACTGTCTTTGCCAAGGTCCTTGGGTGGAGGCCCTCGGGATGGGAAGGGGGTGGATGAATGAGCAGGTGGGAGGAGTGAGGACGGCTCATTCTGGTGCCCAGTGGGCCATGCGCCTGCACCGAGGACTTGCTCTCCAGTGAATGTGCTCCCAAAGAGTGCAGAGTGAGCGCAGTGACAGTGCCAGAGCCAGCACCTGCTGAAAGGCGTTGAGGGGCCCGGCCAGACCCACTCGTCACGAGGTCACTTAGACACTGTCTCTGCCAAGGGCTTGGGCATCACTGTCCGTGTGTCCAGCTCAGGCAGGTGCTGCAGGTCTAAAGGAAAACGTCAGTCAGAGCAGCATCTCTGCAGAGTACGGGAGGCCACCCAGGGCAGGGTTCGCGCAGGAGCCCTAGCAGGGCCTTGAGGACTGACTCAGGGTGGGCCGCTTGTCCCAAGGCTGACGGTGGTGATGGTGGCGATGGTGGTGGTGGTGGTGGTGGTGGTGGTGATGGTGGTGATGGTGATGGAGATGATGGTGGTGATGATGGTACTGATGATGGTGAGAGTTTGCATAATGATGCCAGCGATGATGATGGCTGAGGTGCTGATACAGTGACAATGCTGGTGGTGGTGGCAGCAGTAGTGGTGTTAGTTACTCTGACACACTCTACTAAACCCCAAAGCTCATTTCCTATAGACAGTAAGATTAAGGACCTTTGATTTTCAGGCCACCCACTCAAGCTCTTGAGAATCTCCCAAGGGGGAGTGGAGAAGCCCGTTGGCCCTGTGTGCAGGTATTTGTTAGATTTGCATCTGCCATTCACACTCTAGCTGCATCAGAAGCTGGGGTATATAAAATAAATGATCAGGCAGGATACTACTGTGCCAAACAACAGTGTTTGTTGAGTGAATGATGCCTCAGACAAAAGGAAATCCTGATAATACCAGCAAAGCCCATGCCTCCTATCAGGGGACACTGGAGAATAACAATAATCCAGGCATGAAATGTTAAAATAATTCCTCACACATACCCCAATGACCCTGTCACGACGAGCTTCTTTTGGAATAATCTTCGGGTGCACCTCATCTGTGACCATAGAGTTCTACCATTTAGGCTGCATTTGAGAGATGAGGGCGCATTTGATGGTTTCATACTGTTTTATGAGTGAGAAAGGAAGCTGAATCACAGCTCCGATGTTGGTAATTCCACGTCCTCCATCCAGCGTTTCAGCTCTGATGAGGTGGTGCTGGCGTGACCATCTTCTTTTTCGTGTTTCCTGTTTTTATCAGCCCACGTTTGCATGATAGATGGTGACAGTCCTTGTAGGAAGTAGGCGCGTGTTCATTCCACGTTTTCATTCTCTTCCTCCCTCCTCCTACCATCTCCTGCTCTCTTTCCCATTTGAGAAATACCCATTTCTCTACTTCCCATGACCTTTCTTTTATTTTGGTCTTTTTTTCTTGACTCTTTGGGTTTCTCCTATAAGAGAAACCATGCTCTTCTGATTTATTTCATGTAACATTATGGTCTCAGGGAGAATCCATTTTCCCACACATGTGACTCACAGTTCACCCTTTTTATGGCTGCATAGTACTCCATGGTGTGTGAATGTCATATTTTCTTTACTCATTCATCTGATGATGGGCAGATAACCCGATTCCAAGATTCAGCTATTAATTCCACTGTTATGAGTGTGCATGGATCGTTGTAATATCCCTTTAACCCCTTCAAGGAGACACGTAGAGAGGGAACAGCTGGTTGAAGTGGAATCTCTAGTGTTAGATTTTTAAGTCATCTCATAGATATTTCTCAGAGGAAAAAGTACAAATGGACAACAAACACGTGAAAAATGTTTGTGTCACTCACCACTCAGCAAATGGAAACTGAAACAACACTGAGATTCCATCTCACCCCGGAAAGAATGGCTCTCAACCATAAATCAAATAATAGCAAATGCCGGAGGGGCTGTGAGGGGAAAGGAGCCCTTCCCACCGTTGGTGGGGTGCAGACCGGTGCAGCCGCTGTGGACACCACCTTCTTCATACTAATCTCGCACACTCCGTGGGAGGGGTGCCCACACTGCATGAGCGTTCTGCAGTTTGCTGATATCCCCACTTTGGAATTTTCCTTTTCCTCCCTCCGAATTTAGCCTGTAAGGTGCAAGGGATGGTTTTCATGGTTTTCACCTTACATAAATGACAACTGTTTACAGCCAAAGGTGTGTGCAGGCTAACGGAAGCATCACGTGATTCATACCTGTGCTGTGTTATCACCCGATGCCCCATAAACAGGAATGATTTTCTGCATCATTGAAAAACCAAGTGAAAAAATCAGACCATAGCTATGCAAGCAGAGCTGTCAGGTACCAGTCAAGACAGCAGTTAAATTTAAACGCACAAAAGCAGTGTACTTAATACGAGTGTGTGCAAAATATTGCATCAGAGGAATTAAACTTTTCGGTTCAAGTATAATCCATGCAACACTCGGGCGCCTCCTACATACTGTTAAATTATCTCCAGATTGCTGATGATAACCAGCGTGACAGAACTGGTCACTGTGCTGCATTTTTTAGTGGATAATGAATGACACAGTGAATAACCTGTTCAGGTTCCATGTGTAGCTTAGTGACTTCCTCATTTCTGGGACAAAATACCCAACACCCACAACCCACAGGAGCAGAGGTTTATTCCAGCACATGGAGTTTGGAAGATTCAGTCCATGCTCTGCAGCTCTGAGGCAGGAAGGGCCTGGTTGGAGCGTCTGGCAGGGGAGAGAGACTCATGTCATGGCCGCCAGGAAGTAGAAGGGAAAAAAAGATGGCGGAGCCAGGGAGGAGGAGAACTACTTCCGGGTCGTGACCTCAGTGACCGCTTCCTCTAACTGGCTTCCACCTCCTCAGGATACATTGAGCTCTGAACTCACTGACAGGTTAATCCACTCAGGAGTTCATTGCCGTCACACGGAGAGCCTTTGGAGGGACATTTGAGATCTGAATATTTGCGGTCCAGGTGCGGATTTTATTGCAAATTTTCCACATGCAGTAATCAAATTCATGGATGCAAAACCCACCGGCACAGAGCAGCATCTTGAAGATGATTTGAGGCTATTTCTTTAGTCTCTGCCCAAATTCTATTTATCATCAGCAATCTAGAGATGACTTAAAGTGTGCCAGAGGACCCCGTGTGTTGCGTGGATGATGCTTAAAATGAAGTTGAATTGCTTCTGATGCAGTGCTTTGCATGCACTCATGTTAAGAACATTGCTTTTGTGTGTTTAAACCTAGCTAACTTGCATTCCAGATGGGGACGATCCAGGGAGAAACACAAAGCTCCTGTCAACTCGGAGTCTGTCCGAGCAGAGCTGGGACTCAGGGACCCCACCCCGTGCCACACTTGGAGAACCAGCGGGATGAAGATTTGAGTCCCAGCCCAGTGGGGGAGTTTGCTCCTGACTCTCGTCCTTGGGGAGATGAGAAAGCTTTCTGAAAATGAGGTTTGTGGTTAAGCCGGCCGGCAAATATCCTCTGGGAAAATGCAGTTTTCCAGCACCTGTTCATTCTCTACGTTCTTTTTGCAGGAGTTGAGGGTCAAATGATTTTCCGAGGTATTAGAAATAGAACTCCTATTTGAGGGTATAAGCACAAAGGATTAACCAGACAGGCCGAGGAGGATATTAAGGATTTAAGGGACATGGAAGGGAAACAAAATGAGTGTGTCATCAAATCCCTCCCTAAAAGATTATTTTTTAAAAAGTATATGAACTAAAAAAAAATCATTAAATTCACATACTGTGACTACAGCACTGAAGTTTGAACATCACATCACACGGTTATCATTTCATAACAAAACATTACAGACTTAGGACCCAGTTGGTATCGGGAAGCTCACTCTGCCTGCCTGCCTGCCTGTCTGTCTGTCTGTCTGTCTCCCTCTCTCTCTCTCAAATGTCTTTGGGGAGGACAGGAGTGGGAATACACGCAAAAATCATCTCAGGACCTTGAGCTTATGGTGAATATTGCTTTCAGAGCCCGGGTGGCCTTGAAGTTTGTCTTTTCTCTGCCGGGAGTTGAGCTTTTAAAATAGTGCATTTAATTATATTCCTAATCTCTGTCAGTTCATCAAAAGGAGCGGTTTGTGCTTCCATGGTTTGATCCTTTTTCACGCCTGTGTCTTGTAATCTGAGCAGCTGCTTTGAAGAGGCTGATACGCAATGTATTAACCATTGTTAACCTAAAACAAATAGTGAGTTAAGCCTTAGACTGGGAAGTCTGTGAGGACACCCATAAATCTCAGGAAAATAAAGCTTCAGAGCTGATAGAGGAAGAGTTTGGTGACAGCCATCGCTTCCCCCAGGGACACCTGTTCCGTGTCCCGGATTCCTCCTTTGACCTCCCTCTCTGTCTCTTTCCCCCCGTCCACCTCTCTTGCTTCACGTAGTTGACAGAGAATATGCCACACTTGTCTTTCTGAGTCTGATCCAATTTGCTTAAAGCAGTGGTACCCACTTCCACCTATTTTCTTGTGAATGACACAGCATCGTCCTTCTTTATGGCTGTGTAGTATTCCACTGCGTACAGAGAGGTGATCTAGACAGCCGAGTGCTTTTTTTCTGTAGACACAGCTGCCCCGTTCAGTTCGGTCGCGAGCTGCCCCACCACAAGACGCACTGTTGACAGGCTTTCTGACGGGTGTTTGGTCAGAGAAATAAAATAACCCTCCTGACACTGCTCGGTTTCCCACCCACCCTTTCTCTCCCCACTTCCACACTGGAGAAGCCCGTGGAGACATCTCCGGCCAAGGGTGTTCACTCTGCCCCTCCCAATGCCTGCACCCAGGTGCTCTCCGAAATCTCTTCCAGAGCTGGGGACCATGGACCCCACGCCCCATGGTTTCAAGGACTCAGAACTCCCTCTCTCTCCTCCAAGTCCTTGGAGGTAAAATTCCAACTTGTCCCCAAGCCCCGGGGGACCCAGGAAGCGGAGAGAGCCCACGCCCTGGATGGGACTCCTCCTGTCCTCACTGCTGACTTAGCCGAGTCCCCCGGATGCGAGTTCCAATCCGCTTTGCAGGGCGCCGAGGCAGCCTGGCCGTGTCACGTGCGACAGGTTTCACACGGCAGCAGGCTCTTCTCCATCCACCCGTTTAGAATCCACATGAAGGAAGGGACGGAGCTGTCACCTGACGCCGGGCTCATCTCCAAAAGCACTTCGAGCCTAAGACAGAGCCTCACGAACTCTCTCTAAGCGGCGGGTGACAGGAAGGAGAGAGCCGGACGTGATGGCGCACGCCTGTCATCCCAGCACTCACTGGGGAGGCTGAGGCAGGAGGATCTCTGCGAGTTTGAGACCAGCCTGGGCTACACAGTGAGCTCAAGGCAGCCTGCAGTGCACAGTGAGACCCTGTTTCAGAAAGACAAAAACAAAAAAATACAATTTGCAAAGAAGGGTAAGTTCTCTGCGACCTTAAGGAATTCTTGCAGAATTTCCGTTTTGTGTTAAGTGGGTGCGTGCTGCAGCGTGTGGGGCCAAGGCCGCGCGCGAAGGCACCCAAGTCACGGTGCAGTTTAAGTTAAGCAGCACCAGAGTTACAGGCTGGCCGGGACGCGGCGGGGCGCACTTTTAAAACGACCCGGGAATGCCAGCTGCTGTGACAATAATGACACACCTGTCACAGGATCCGTGAGCTACAACAGCATCACGCCGTGTGCGCCGGCTCGAAATATTAACAGGATGGCACCGCGGAGGGCCAGGGGCACCGTCGGAAATGCAGGGCGGAGTAAGACGCGGTGACACGGGCTTCTGTGCTCACGGGCCTCGGACTGCACCATCCATCCGAGACACGGACGTGTTTAAAAATCCCCTCCAGCCTGTAACAGGAGGACCTCTGAGTCTGCTGAAGAGATGCTCTGCTCATTTGATTTGCTGGTTTGCTCGCAGAAGGAGTGTGTCGTGCGTGTCACACATGCAAAAAACCTGTTACGAGATACATGTGTGAGATAGGATCAAGATACACAGGCGACATTGAAAGAAAATATTTTCTCACAGTAAAAGTCGCATTGCCGTGAATCCCCCCGAAAATCCTCCCGGCTCTGCACACTCTCACCCCAGCATCCCGGCTGCTTTCTCTGTCCTCAGGGTGTTTACCTACTGTGATCAAAAACATGGTGACAGATACTGTCAAATGCCATCCTTGGAAACGCAGCTCCTAAACACCCGACGCCGGGTCCCCGTCCACCTCGGTCCCCGGAGCTGGCGCCGTGCGACTCCCGGCTCCTCCCCAAGGTCACAGTGACCGGGAAAGGTCAAGGTTTTGAGTCCATTCGGGACATGGAGGTGGCCAGGACAGCACAGCTAAAGCCCCTGAGGACAGAGGACCCCAGAGCCGCTGCGCGAAGCGGCCGGGACGCCGGGGTGAGCGTGTGCAGGGCCGGGAGGACTCGGAGGCATCCGTGGCCATGTGTCTTAAAATTTTTACTTTATATGCAGTGCGCACACATAATCTACTGATGCGGTTTCTCTGGAGACCCCTGGCTGACCTCCCTGCCTTGCCTGTGCTTGGACACACGACCACATTCACAGAGACCCAGGTGACCAGGACAGCTTGGTGTCCCGTGGGAGCAGACCCTGCTGTCCAGCGGCCCCTGAACTGGGTCAGCCTGGTGCTGGGCTTGGAGGGCCCCGCTGAGGGGGTCACTGCCAGCAGCGCCAAAGCAGAACCGGGAGGGAGAGGGTGCTGCGGGTGCTGCTGGAGAACCTTCATGCGCTATTTACTATGAACGCAGCTGTCCCCATCAGGAGCTCAGGAGCTCCCTGTGGCCGAGGACGGCTGTGGTACTTTCGGGGAGCCCCGGTCCTTATTTTCAGCATCGCTTCCTGGCTCCAGCACAGACCCCTCAGCCGCCGGCACGGATCCTTCACCCCGCTGGTGCGGACTTTCTGGCCTGCGCCGCGGACCTCTGGGCCTTCCCAGCTCAGATTTGCAAAACAGACTTGCATGGGTCACTGTCATGAGCTCCAGGTCTTCAGCTGGTCTCATGCAGGACATTAACCTGGGTCCAGCTGGACTCCCTGGGTCTCTAGCACGTGGACATAGCAGCGCAACTCACAATAGCTACACCTCGGAAACAGCCCATGTGGCCATTGATAGATGGCTGGGTAGAGAAAATGGGGCGTTTACATTACACACGGTGGAGTACTACACAGCCACGAATAAGGATAAACTGAGGCACTAGTAACAAAACAGGCAGGGTTCGTCTTATTTGAGAAACTGGAAAGGTCAATAAAGGGCAAAGTAAAAGAGAGAGAGAGTTGGGGAAAGGGGGAGAGAGTGTGGAGACGGGGAACCGGGGGCGGGGAGCTGGGAGGGTGGGGAGGGGAGGGAGCAGAAAGGGGGTCACCGTGCACCAGTGTCTGCGACCCGGGTATCCGTACCCGCCCTCCCCCGACCCTGTAAGAGCGGGGGACCCAGCGCAGTGCAGAGGGCACTTGTGTCCTCTGTGTCTCTGCCTTGGGGCCGCGTTTCTTGGGTGATTGTAAATAAAATGCCGATGTGGGGCCATGAGCTGGGAGGCCGGCTGCGCAGGTCCTGTTTCCATAGCTGAGAAAGCTTCCGAAGTAATGGCCCTGAGCGCTCCTCGACCGACTGCTAGACCTGACAGCCCGCATCGCCCTTTGGGTTCTTGCTGTGATGGGGAACAGTTGTGCAGAAGACTGAGTGGGGGCGTTTCCCGCCTGAGGTCAGGGGAACCTGCATGTTCCGGGGCGGGAGGTCCCCAGCCCACAGCGAAGCTCACCGTCAGCCCGGGAGGGAGACTCTGGGTTAACGTCTGCGCGCCCAGCTCTCCCTGCAGGGGAGGGAGCGGGGAAACTCCGGATCTGCAGCAGCCGGCCCTTTCAGCGTCTCCGTGGCCTCCCCAACGCCGGATCCCTCCCCGGGGCCCCGTCTCGCGGCTCTCCGGACCCCAAGGAAGCCTCTGGCCTCCTGCATTTCCCGCCAGCCCGATGACGGCAGGTGTCGGTGCTGCTCGGAATTAAACTCCAATTAAAATCCCCTCCGCTCACCTCTTCTCCCTCTCCCTCTCCCTCTCTCTGCCTCCGCCTCTGTCTGTCTGTCTGTCTGTCTGTCTCTCCCCCGTACATGTTCACACACAGCCACAGTAGAAATCAACATGGAGATTCCTCAAAACACCGGAACGGCACACTCCACCCCCCTAGTTGTTCTCTTTCTCCGCATCTTCCCGACAGTGAAAGTCACCCTGTCACAGCGGCGCACGCACACCCGTGTCAAGAGCAGCACAACGCATAGTGGCTACGTCTTGGGAGCAGCCTGTTTGTCCAGCAGAGATGAATGGGTGCAGAAAACGCAGTGTTTCTGGGCCGTGGAGTACTATACAGCCACGAAGAAGGATAAGCTTGGGGCACGTGTAGGAAAATGGATGCACCCTGAGACCATAAAGCTAAGTGACATAAATGACCCATGCTCACATGTTGTGTGGTTTCTTTTCTGTTAGAAACTAGCTAGCTAGATGATAGATAGATGGATGGATAGATATACATGATAGATTGATAGATGATACATAGATGATAGGTGAGTGACCTATAGATCTACATACAATAAAATAGAACACAGATGAAGATGGAGTACAGAGATTTTTCTTCCAAATGGACGAGAACCAAGAGACAGAGGCGGGAGGGAGAGAGAAGACAGAAAAGGATGGGAAAAGAAACATATGGAGAATAAGGTGAAACTAAAACTAACCCAGATGAAAACAGGCAGGACAAGGCAGGCAGCAGAGAGGTTGGGAAAAGCCACAAAAATCAAAACCAACGCGGAACAGAAACGCCCCCCACCGTCCACCGCCTCCCCAGGACGAGTGGACGCCTTGGGCCCTCCCGGCGGGGACTGGGACCAAGGTGTCAGGTCGGCCCAGCTTGCCCCAAAAGACCTCAGGAGCGGGCAGCTGGCACTTGGACCACGAGCGGACACGACGGCCACTGAAGCCAGCGCCGTCCTGCTGGGTCCCCCAGGGAAGGAGCCCGGGAATGGTTCCGCACACCCGCCCTAAAAGCCATGTGGAGGACAGAGACGGATGCCCAGGTCTGGGTCTGCGGCCGGCTGGGAGCAGGGCAGGGTGGCCGGTGGCTGAGGAGCAGCCCCGGGGAGGAGTCGGAGTCGGGAAGGGACAGCCGTGGGGCGGGGGTGCAAGTGTGGGTGCGAATCCCACCGCCCCTTGGCGCCAGCGGCTGCGTGCAGGTCCCCGAGCTCGGCAGAGACCTCGACCGGCTCCCCCGACCGTCATGTCCAGCAGCGGTCATGGGTGCTGGGACCCTGCGATTCCTTTCCGAGGCCAGCGGGGAGGAGCAGCCCCGGTGCGCTTCGCCCGGATTCGTTCCCCGAGCGCCTTCCCGGGAGCTGCAGGGATCCATGTGCGACCCGAGCGTTGTGTACAGTTCCAGGGACACGCAGGAGAAAGCGGGGTCCCTCGGCTAGAAGTCAGCATCGCATCTAAGTACCGAGGTCCTTGGGGTGGGCTCCGTGCTTCGCGCAAACACAGTCATGACGGGGCGTCCCCGGTGAGTTCCACCCGGCACCTCCCAGATCGCGCAGCTCCGGAATTGCAGTAGGTACCTCTGGCTGGCTGGCTGGCTGTCTGTCTGGCTGTCTGTCTGGCTGTCTGTCTGGCTGTCTGGCTGTCTCTCAGCAGGTTCGCACTCTTAACTCTCACCTCTGCATTTTTCCCAGCTCGGAGACTGCGGAGGAGCCGTATACCCACATCCACGGGTCTGCAGGAAAAGACATTGTTTCGGGTGAAAACTGATAGCACCAAACACACCGGGGGCGGTGGCGGTGGCGGCGGCAGCAGCAGACACCGTCTCTGG
>PVLA01013621.1:16203-35867 GCA_004027455.1 Hydrochoerus hydrochaeris
CTCGGGGGAACAGGAGATGGACCTCGGGGGAACAGGAGATGGACCTCGGGGGAACAGGAGATGGACCTCGGGGGAACAGGAGATGGACCTCGGGGGAACAGGAGATGGACCTCGGGGGAACAGGAGATGGACCTCGGGGGAACAGGAGATGGACCTCGGGGGAACAGGAGATGGACCTCGGGGGAACAGGAAATGGACCTTGGGGGAACAGGAGATGGACCTCGGGGGAACAGGAGATGGACCTCGGGGGAACAAGAGATGGACCTCGGGGGAAACGAGATGGACCTTGCGGGACAGGAGATGGACCCCCAGCGCTGGGGGCAGCGCCTCCGCCCGCTGTGTGGGCAAAGCCTGCCGTGCAGGTTTGCAGTGCGGGACTCTGGCCTTGGTCCGGCGTGGAGAGCTGAGCTTCTCACCCGGCTTGGTTTCCCGGTGCCCGGGCAGCGGTCTGCCGGGCATGCAGCGTGGACACAGAGAAGGGTCATCGGAGAGCTGAGAGACCTGGGCCGAGCAGATACAGCGACGTCTCTTCCCACTCGGCGGAACTTTAGTCCTCCACAGCCGCGCCCTGTCCTGGGGTGCAGAACCCTCGACCACCCCCGGCCACCTCCGGGGTCACTGTGAAATACCCCAGGGCTTGGAGTCACTGCCTGGCAGGGAAGAGTCTCCCACGCCAACCAGGCGCTGGACAGCCGGGCGGAGGAGACTTTGTTTTTGCTTTGCCCCTCCTGGCTGACACATCATCAGCGACTTACAAATGCCTCAGTTTTGTGAGTGGGGGTTCATTTTGATCGTTTATTCTGTGTCTGCAGCACCCCGAGCTCCCCCTCCTTCTCTGGGGTTGCTTTGTGCGAAAGAGCACGGCATTGCTATTCCCTCCTTCCCTGCACGATGTCCCCACCGTGCGTCACACGTCTTCTCTGTCCGTCAATCTGAGGATGCACAGACAGACAGGCTGCTCCCAGACCGAGCTGTTCTGAGCTGGGCTGCTCTCAACGCGGGCGCGCACGGGTCCCCGCGACGCCATGGCTTTAACTCTTTCCTCAAGATGCCTAGAAGGGGACCGGCCGGGCGGCCTGAAGTTTCTGACTCCTGTTTCTCGTGGGAGCCTGGTCTTGCCCGGAAACGCAGCCCTTCCACAGACAGGCTTTGGCTGTGCTGACGGCCGCCGACTTTCCACGTCAGGTTTGGCACGTGAGACCCGAGGCAGACGCTCAGCTGCAGACCCGTCGAGATCCTCCCTGGCAGAGCCAGGGAGGGTGGCTCGGCCTCCAGCTGCCCTGGTCACCTCCGTGGTAGGACTCACGCTTGGTCATTTCTCCGCCCTGAAACGTGCAGTTGTCTGTCCAACGATTGGTCAGCTGTCCAGGTGAGAAGCTCTTCTCTCTACACTCAAACTGCGAGCTGTGTTTATGTCACCAGGGCAGCCTGGAGCTAAATTTGAAGACCTTGGATTCTGATCAAAAATGCTGGGAACACCCAGAGCCGGAGAGAGCATGACAGCTGACAACATGGAGCATCCAGGGCCAGCTGGGAGGAGGAGGACAGGAGAAGCCAGGTCGCTAGGGACACTACTGAGCCTCAGCACCCACTGTCCTGAGGATTTGGTGTGTCCCTTGGTGGCCCGTGTGTTGAATGCTTCACCCCAGCTTGGTGCTGTTGGGAAGTAGTGGACACTTTAAAAGGCGGAGCCTAGTAGCAGGAACTGAGGTCATTGGGGGTGTGGCCTGGAAGAGTATATTAGGACTCCGGATGATCTCTCCCTCTCTGTCTCTGTCTTTCTGTCTCTCTGTCTCTCTGACTCTGTCTCTCTGTGTCTCTCTGTCTCTATGTCTTTCTGTCTCTCTGTCTCTGTATTTGTCTCTGTCTCTGCCTCTGTCTCTCTGTCTCTTTGTGTCTCTCTGTGTCTATCTCTGTCTCTCTGTGTCTCTGTGTCTCTGTCTCTCTGTCTCTGCCTCTGTCTCTCTGTCTGTCTCTCTGTGTCTCTGTCTCTGTGTGTCTGTGTCTCTGTCTCTGTCTCTGTCTCTCTCCTTTTGGCTCCTGACCATCACACGTTGAGCAGCCCCATTCTACCACCCACACCCCACCATGATGTTCCGACCCAGCCAGTGGATCATTGACTGAAACTATTACCCCAGACAAATCTCCCTTCTGGATTTGACTGTCCCAGGTGTTTTGTTCCATTATCAGAAAGCTGACTCACAGGATGCCGCCATCTAAGAAATGTCTGCAAAGCTTAACTTGCTCATCTATTGGGAAATGCGGAACATGTTGGAATCTATAAAAGTGACATAATCCACACGATTGGTTTGCTGTGACGTTTTTCCCTCTGCCTACAGAAGGGAAAATTCCTTCCCTGGGACTGAGCAGAAGAGACCCAGGCTGAAGTTTTGGGCACTGCACGCGTGCTGGGGAAATTCGGGGCGGCGCCGACTCAGTCGGTTCTGCCCGGTGCCGGGGGCTCTGGTGATCCGGCTCCTGAACCGCCAGCGGCTGCCAGGTTGGGTGCACAAGACACGTTTCCACTTAGTGAATTTCCAACTTGTAAAGAGTCGATGGAGACATAACTGCGTCGTAAACGGAGCACACGCCGCCAGGGTGAGCCCCACGGCTCTCGGTAAACTGTTTAACATTTAGGAATCTCACTGCTACTGTAGGAAATACCTCTCAGTTCCTCTGTACCACACGAGGCTCGAACCTGATCTTTTTCCTGACTTTTACAAGGAGTTCAAAGCCTTAGGTCAGGGCTCAAGTCATGGGCCTGTCATCCCAGCACGCAGGAAGCTGAGGCGGGAGGCTCGCCCTGAGGCTGAGGCCAGCCGGCCACCAGCGTGTGTCAATACTTTGTGTCAAGGAACAAAACTAAAAATAAATTGCTATAAACGACAGACAAACACACCAAAGAGTCCAAAGCCTTCATGAGTAAGTTTCACTTCCTTCTTTTTTATTTTTAAAAAGCAAAACGGAAAAAAAGGTAGAAATAATGTACAATTTCAAAACATTCAGTAAGAAAGCAACACTAGTTAATATATGACACACTGTAGGGCCGGGGATTTAGCTCAGTGGCATAAGCGCCTGCCTGACAAGCTCGGGGTCGTGAGTTTGATTCTTGGTACAAATATATATAGATAGATACTTTACACATTGCTGTCTTAGAAGTAGTTGCTTGACTTACAAAACCAAAGCCTAAAGCCTGAACAGACAGCTGAAATCAGCTTCATGGGGCAGGATCGCCGGACCCGGACCCCGGACTGAACCGGCACCATTGCGTCAGGGGGGAGGATCCCTCCCGCACCCCTTGGCAATGACTGAACCCAGAACCGCGGTTGTCATTTTCTTCTATTTTGGAACAGGCTCTGCCCGTGCGTTCCCAGCTCGCCTCCAACTTGCAGTCCTCCTGCCTCTGCCTCCCGTGGGCTGGGAATATAAGTGTGCGCCCCTGCGCATGCATTTGGGGGCTTTCCGTATGGTCAGGCGCGCCCAGAAATGTGTCCTTGGTTGAACCCCAAAGCCAGTCAAGCTGGCCCGGTGGAGCCGCTCCTGAGGGGTCTGCAGATTGCATTTCCGGGGCAGCCGCGTGGAGATTCGGTGCAGCTACTGGCGGGCTCCCTGCGTCTCTCCGGGAGGGCGCCCTGTCTCCCTCAGCAGCCTGGCAGGGCCCGGATACCTACGCTGGCCGCCCGTGGGCCCAGGCAAGGAGTGGGCACCCTGGAATCTGATCCGGACCCTGGTTTCTTCCCAGGGTCCAGGTGTGGAGAGCACAGCGGCCCCTCTTGGATGATCTGTCTTTTTCTGTGGCATCTGCAGGGGACCCCTTGTGTCCTCCTGTTGTTCTCAGTCTGCTGCCGCTGTGGATTTTCTTCTGAATGAAAGGCGTGTGTGTGTGTGTGTGCGCGCGCGCGCTTGTGCATCTGAGCGCCACCTGGGGAGTCTCTCCTTCCCTGCAGAGCCTGACTGCAAACACACAGCGAGACACTGAGCCACAAAAAGCTGACTGCCTGCTGCCCGCTCCGTCATCTTAACCAGCTCAAAGCCATTGTGAGTTCCGGCAAAAAATAGTCTCTGGAGAGCGCCCGGCTCATTTGAGTGTCAAAGCCCTGGAAATGTGAGCTCAGAGCTCAGCATGAGAGAGCAGGAAGAAAAGCAGCCAGCTATGGGGTGCAGATACCAGCTTTCTGGAACAACCCCCGGGAAAGCCCACGACGCCATCTGGACCGACACCCGGAACTGACCTTCTGCTAACTCAGCTATAAATCCTGCTTAAGTGTGCAGAAATCCTCCCAAGGCAGCCCAAGCTGGAAAGGAAGGCCGAGGCTGGAAATGGGGACTCGTGGGTTTGATGATCACACCGAGTCCACATTTTGCCCTAAGCATTTGGAAAACCAGCTCATTATAAATGGTAGCTTTTTGGTCCAAGAGATGCTCATAACAGCGTATGAACAGGATCTCCTATTGCTGGGATGAAATACCCAACACCGACCTCCTCAAAGAGGAGACATTTAATTGGCTTGCACTTTCAGAGGGTGCAGTCCATGGTCAACTGCTTCAATGCAAAAACAACATGGCGGACGGGAATGGTGGAGAAAGAAGCTCACATCATTGTGGTTGGATAAGAAAGAGAGAGAAGGGAGGAGCCAGGGACAAGAACACAGGCTTAAAGAGGGGAAGTTCAATGTGGCTCACGGGTGCAGAGGGTGCAGTCCATGGTTGCTGCTCCAAGGCAGGAGCATCATGGTGGACGGGTGTGGGGGAGGAAAGATGTTCACATCACGGTGGCCGGGAAGCAGAGAGAGAAAGGAGGAGCCGGGGACAAGGACTCACCTTCCAGGACCCACCCTGTGACCACCTCCAGCCAGACCCCACCTCCTGCAGTGCTGTCAGCCTGGGACTCATCCCTGGATGGATCCACTGAGGAGCCCAGCACCCCGGGATCCGTCACCTTCCAAAGTTTGTTTTCTCCTCCTGTTTCTCCTCCTCTCCTGATTTCGGATCCCATTTCACATGGAGCATAAGGAAACCTCTGCCCTCCATTTCCAGTTTAAACAGTGATTCTGCGCTGAGTGTTTTGCTGAGACTTAAAACCCAGCCCTCCGAGAGGCTGAGGTAGGGGGATCCCAAGTCCTAGCCCAGCTTGGACCATTTACCAAGTTAGGGAGACATGGCCTCAAAATTAACAAGAAAAGCAGGGCTGGGGTTGCAGCTCAGCACGAAGGCTCCGGGTCCATCCCAGCAGTCCAGCAGCCGTGCGATTCTGGAGGATGACGCACAGGAGGAAGGAAGCCACTGTGACCCCTGGGCTAAGGCAGCGGCCGTGTCAGCTTGGTTTCTTGCTATTGTTTGACTGTTCCTTTCCTCCGTGCCCTTTGCGTTTGCAGTGTGGTTCCGGTCGATGACCAGGGATCCTGGGTGAATGAAGGAGTTGGGGGTAAACAGAGCCCTTGGGTGCTGGGGCAAAGAGGCCACAGAGGGCCCGAGGCAGGCAGACTTGGGACCCGGGTGACTGATGGTGACTTTGGAAGAGACCCAGTTTTCCCGGTCAGAGAGCAGAGGCCGGGAGAGGCCTTGTGCCAGGATCCGGAGGAGGCACTATGAGGTCCAGGGCACCCGCAGCCCTGGGCAGCGTGGAGACTTCCCTGCCCCATGGTGCTGCGTGGCTGTGTGTCCTCCTTTATCCAGAATGAAGGCAGAGCTGTGGGGACAGTACCTTCAGCCACCAGCCAAACTGAACTGGGGATTGAGGCCCAGTTTCAGAGCTCCAGGTCCTGGTCCATCTGCGCCCCCTTCCACCCCCAGAAGCAATCTGCGTCCCCAGGCAAACAACTTCCCTCTGAGCTTGTTTGCACCCAAATAACGCAAGGCAAGGCGTGGTTGGAGGTTAAGTCCGTTTCTATGCTCAGGGTCCTGGGGAAAAAGCGTCCTGGAACATTGCTGGATTTTTCCTTTCTCTTTTTTGTTGTTGTCTTCTTGAGACAGGGTCTGGCAGTGCAGTTCAGGCTGGACTTGAGCTCACTGTGAAGCCCAGGCTGGTCTCAAACTCACAGCGACCCTCCTGCCTCAGCCTCCCACGTGCTGAGATGACAGGCTTGTGCCCCCACATTGCTGGATTTTTACTCGGTCCCTGGGTGGTTTTATTGCTTTTCTGTAGGGGTGCAGGGGCTTCAACCTTCCCGCAAGAGCCCTGGCAAGCAGAGCCACGCAGGAAATCCTGGCTGGCGTGGAGCCTGGAGAGGGAATCTGGTTTCCCGCTGTTCGCCGTGCTGTGTGTCCTTCCCGGCACTTTAGCCTGCACGTCCGGAGCCTTGGAAAAGCCACGTCACAGGGGGCCCGGTCGCTCCCGCTTTCGTCCCGGTCTGACCGTGTAAAGTTAGAGCCGGGGGAGCCGGGCTGTTCCAAGTGGCCGAGACGGACGGTGGTGGCGTCTGACCGCAGGTGCGGGCGAACCCCGCGAGGCCCCCACCTTTGGGCGTGAGCCGAGATTTCCCCTCCACCTGCGCCTCGGCCTCCTTTTATATGTTTTATCTTGAGACGCGTCTCAGGGGGGCCCCGAGCCTGCCCGAGTAAGTTTGCACTTTCCGCTCCATTTTCTTGGACTCTGTCTTTTGCTATAAAGCAATGAAACTCCCGACCCACTAGCTGTCCGGTACGAGCTCTCATTCGCTGAAATCAAAGCACGAGTCAAGGGACGGCGGAGTTGAGAGTAGAAGATATTTACTGAGAGCAAGAAAGCTCCTGTCTGAGGGGCGGCAGGGGTCCCGAGCGGGCGGCCAGGACTCTGTCTTTTTCTAGGGACTTTTATCCAGTGGAACCATGAGGTGAGATCGTTCCAAGGTGGGGAAAAATGGGAAATTGCAAGATGGGCATGAGGTGGGACAGAACCAATCAGATGAACTACTCAGGTAAAGTTGATTCAATCGGGTACCAATGGGGAAGCGAGCGCCCTGGCCAGCGGACACAGGTACAGAGCAGTGACTTCCTGTAGGGGCCGGGGCGGTGACTCCGGCTTCCTCGGGGTGACCTGGTCAGAATGTCCGTCCTTGGCATGTGGGTGCACCTGCTTGCTCTTTTGTCTTGGGGTCCGGCCCTCGGCGAGGTGTCTGTCTCCCCACAGTTGCAAGGTGTCTGGGCTTCTGCACCGGCGCCTGTCTGGAATATTCCTACCCAACTCGGTTGCCTGGCACATTTCGAACTCAAAATATGGCAGGTGACAGACAGAGAAATGTAAATCAGAGCAGGTAAATTTATAAATTACAGTGTTGTAAGTACATGTTAGACTGCGTGTACGCCTGCAGACACGCCCAGATGCACACCCAGAATTTATGCCAACACGTACGGAGCATGGGCACCTTCGCAGGCCTGTGTGCAAACCTGTGCAGAGTGTGTGCACGCGTGTTCATCTGTGTGCAGAGGTGAATTCACAAAACCGGTTCCCTGTCTGAGAACCAGGCTCCTTCTATCAAATGTGGGGTTTCAGGAGACTCTGGGGGTGTCTTCCTCGGACAGCTCTCAACACCCCAGCTGCTTCGCAAGTCACTAAAACCGCCCTGCAGCGACACAGCTTCCAGGATGGCTCAGCAGACCTGGGGGACCCGTCACCCCCATGCCACCATGGTCACCCCGGTGGGACTGACCTCGAGTTGTCCTTCCAGCAATCCGGTCCTCGGCGGGGGACTGTTTCTGGGAGCCTCTTTTCCTGCTGGGTGCAAAGGCTCACAGCAGACAGGCAGGGGCCGTAGCAGCGGCCGCGGCCTCAGGACTCTCCAGAGTGGCATTTAGGGTAAGGGAGGTGGACAATAAAGCCCGTGCTCCCTGGGCGTCCGCTGGCCGCCCCAGGTGAACCTTGGGCCCCAGGCTGCCCTGGCCACGGCCATGCAGGGGGAGCAAAGCCGAGCTGCTGGGTAGGGGAAGGCGGCCGGTCATGTGTCACTCGGTCATCACAGTTTTGCTCGGAGAATCAGAGACACGGGACTGAAAAACGGGCAGCTGTGGGGGAGGGGGAGGGCACGGGGGCGGGGCTGCAGCTTCAGCCTGGCGCCCACCCGTCCGGGATCCGTTTCCCAGGGCTTCCTCGCAGTTCCAGCCCCTGAAAACAAGGCTCGTGGGTGCCAAAAATATCCGAAGCAGAGGAGCCTGGGCCCCAGGACAAGGCTGCTCTGTCCAAACTGCCCACTGCAAAGTCCTCTTTTCTAGCCGTTTGGAGGGAAAAGATAATGTAATATCGCTTCTCGTGCGTAACAATATTGTTTCCTGGTGCGGGAGACAGGGTAAGGGGCAGAGAGCGGCTTGGACACGCACGGGCCCGTCCCGCCTGGCTTGAATCACACTGAACCCGACTCTGGCCACAAACAGCTGTCATTTTCATTTTTTTGTTTGAAATGTGGTCTTGTTGAGACAGGCTCTCGCTCTGCAGCCCAGGCTGGCCTCGAGCTCACTGTGCAGCCCAGGCTGGTCTCCAACTCTCAGAGACCCTCCCGCCTCAGCCTCCCGAGTGAGGGCTGGGGTGAGATCGCGTGCGTGTGAGCTGTGCTTTTCCCAGAACGAATAGCATGACCAGCATCGTCACCGGAAAGCTGTCATGTGTCACGGCGAGCTCAGTGGACACCTCTCTCCCAGCTCCCCTGTGACGGCACCTTCCACCCTCGGTCACCCACCTCACCCCCAGGGGGTCCCCAGCTGCCGCCCCATGGGAGCCGGCCCCCCCCCCCGTCTCCTTGCACGAGGTAAACCCCTAAGGTTCCGTGCGCCCAGGAAGCATGGGGTACTTCTCGTGAAATGTCAGAGACACGGGTTCCATGGTCTACGCTGGAGGACAGAGGCTGGGTCCCCTCCGTGGGTGACAGCGTTTCACCCCGCTGTGGGGAGACACCCCTAAGGCCTCAAGTGGAAACAAGATGAGCCACTGGATGCTTCCATGTCTGTCGCAAAGAGGAAACAAGTTACCGTGTTGCGGGGAGCTATGGAGGGAGCCCCTGGAAAGCCAGACCGAGGAACTTGGGAGGATCCTCCGCCGACGCACACCCCGAGTGAGTTCTGACTCGTACCCGGTTCTAAGCCACTAAGTTTTGGAGAGATTTGTTACGCAGCGGTAGCCGGCCGATACAAAGGTTGGAAGTGCAGAGCTGGTGGAGCAGGGAAATATCATGGTTCCGCACCAGCGGGGCTCGGGAAGCAAACAGATGCCCCTAGGAGCTTAGTGGACAGTGGTGGTGAGTACGGGTCCAGCGGACAGAGTGCCGGGTTATGCCCACTATGTGACTTTTAGCCACATATTATGTTTAGACCTAGACATGGCCCCAAACCTCATGTACGCAGGGGTGTGGCGTTTGGAGGGTGATTGGATGGATCACAGGGTGCCTATGCATCAGGAGATGAGTCCGTGGTGAGTTTATAGCTAACAGAGGTGCTGGGAGGTGAAGCCTGCTAGGGGGAAGTGGGGTCCCTGGAGCAGGGTCCAGGGGAGGTGGGCCCCGGGGAGGTGGGGTCCCGGGGAGGTGGGTCCCGGGGAAGTGGGGTCCCGGGGAAGTGGGGTCCCGGGGAGGTGGGTCCCGGGGAAGTGGGGTCCCGGGGAAGTGGGGCCCTGGGAGTGGGCTCTGGAAGGCTCTCACCCTCCCCGCCCCGGCCCCCTCTCCGCTCCCTCCTGCCCTGCCATGGGCTGTCTGTCCTCCACGAGGCCCGGCTGCTGTGCCGCCCTGCCCAGCCACGCACGGGAAACCTCCCGAGCTGAGCCCAAATGCAGCTTTTCCCTTTAGAGCTCTGGGCGTCAGGAGGTGAAGACACAGGACAACAACGCTGTACCCGCTGCGCTCCGGTGGCGGTGACAGAAGGACAGGACACTCACAGGGCCACGGAAAGCCAGGGCGTCCACGGGCTGCGCCCCGGGGGGCACCTGCTGAAATTCCGCCTGTGGACAAAGGTCAGGCGGGGAACCGCGCCGCAGGAGGTAGCGAGACCTTGGCCTCCTCCTGGGAAAACCGAGCCCGGCCACAAGCATTGAGCACCAGCCACGGGGCAGGAGGCCATGCTTAGCAGCCCACGTGCCCCACATGGGACTCGAGGCTTCTCCACGCATGAAGGAAGCCTGTGGGAACTCAGCGGTGAGGGGGCCCGCAAGTGGATCTGTTTGGCACCCTCTGTTATTCCAGTGTGAAATTCTGTCCTTGTGGGAGCTTTAAAAAAAAAAACAAATATTAAAAAAATTGGAAGAATCCGTGCTGTGCTCTGACCGCGGCAGGTGTAGCTGGGATACGCTCGAGTCTGTTTATCGGGGCTGCTGGTCCCTTGCACTGCCGTTTCCCATGCACTGAGCCTAGTTTTACTGCAGCGTTCAGCAGTCAGGGCTGGGGGCTTTTACACCCAGATACTGAAAGCTCACGCCCGAGCAGACACCTACCAAGGGGTCTTGAGGCAACTTTTCCTCACAGCAACCCAAGCTCGGAGGCCACCAAAGGGACCCCTCAGGGAGTCTGAGAGTCAGTCAACTCTCCAGGCAGTGGATAAATGGGCCCGAAAACCAATGTATGGATGAAGCAACCACAGTACCTACGCGCAAAGGAGTATTATACAGCCCTGAAGAAGAACAAAGTTCTGACACATGAAAGCAAACGGATGGATCTGGGGGACCCCCCCCCGCCCCACTGAGCAGAATGAGCGAGACTCAGAAAGACTAGTATCACCTGCCCTCCCTGACACGTAGAATGTCAAAGAGGTGAGAAGAAATTAGAAGGGAGAAAGAGAGAACAGAAGAGGAGGGAGGAAAGCTGGTAATAAAGTGAATAAATGGGATCAAGATATGGTGCATGAGTGAGATCCTCCCCCAACGAGAGGGACCGGTGGGAGCTTGGGGTGCTGAATGGAATGGAAGGGGTGGAGGAGCCGGGACGGAGAGGGAGGGAGGAGGGGGCACGCACCCTGACCCCCGCGGCCCCCTGGCCCCCAGCACCCTGCCCTGCAGGACCAGGAGCCCAACTGGCCCCCGCTGTTCTTCTAAAGAGACTAAAAGAAAGCGAAACAATAAACGCAAAGCAGTGGAACCGATACAGGAGTTCGAAACGAGCTGATAGGAAATTCGCAGCCCCTGGATTGCGTATTCTCGGCTTCCAAATACGCAGGGGTACAAAGCCGGTCAGGCCGCGTGCGCCAGCGCGGTTCCTTCCCTGCCTCCGTTTACCTATCACAGCCTCACTGTGCCTTCTTTCTGGCTGAGTAGTGCTCCGTTGTATAAAAATACATCTCCTTTATCATTCCTCGGTTCATGGGCACTTAGGTTGCTTCCAAGATCTGGCTATTACAAATTGTGCTGCTATAAACATGGGTGCACAGATATCACTGTGGTAAGATGTTTTCAATCATTCTGGTAATATTCCTAAGAGTGGAATAGCTGGGTCAAATGGGACCTCCAATCCCAGCTTTTTGAGGAATCTCCAGACTGACCTCCACAGTGGTTGCACCAGTCTACACTCCCAGCAACAGTGCAGAAGAGTTCCTTTTTCCCCACAGCCTCTCCAGCATTTGTTGTTGGTAGTTTTGTTGATCCTGGCCATTCTTTCTGGAGTGAGATGGAATCTCAGTGTGGTTTTAATTTGCATTTCTCTAATGACCAATGATGAGGAACATTTTTCATGTATTTATTTGCCATTCGTATTGCTTCATCTGAGAACTGCATGTTCATCTCAGATGCCTGTTTTTGGGTTGGGTCTTTGAATTTCAGGGGTCTGATCTTTTTTTAATTCTTTGCAACTTGTAGACAGAAGTCCTTTTTCTGAGGGACAGTTGGCTTCGATTTTTTTTTGCCCCAGTTTGTGGGTTTTCCTTTCACTCTGTTGGAGATTTTTTTTTTTTTGACATGCAAAACCTGTTTTAAATAATTGTAACAGACTCAGAGGAGCAGAGCGGGACCAGCAGCTGCAGGAGCACCCGATAACCCGCCGGAGATGTTCTGGGAGTGACATGCCTGGCGCCTCACACTGAGAATTCTGCCCGACGCGACGCCTCGTATGAGGGGCTGTCGCCAGGGCGGGCAAAACGCACGCGTGCACCTTCCCCGAGAGCGCCGTCATCAGGAAATCAACGACAAACCCTAGAGGGGCTGTGGGATAAACTAGAACCTTCTACGCTGCCCGTGGGGGTGTGAACCAGGACAGCCGCTGGGGAGGTCAGGGCGGAGAGGCCTCAGCAAACCGGCACTAGAAATTCCGCTCAGCACGGCCCTTCTGCCGCTTCTCCAGCGAGTTGAAGACTTTATGTGATGCTCACCCGTGTTTATAGCAACACAACTCACAGTAACTACATCTTGGAAGCAGCGTCTGTGTCCACCGACAGATGAACGGATAGAGAAAATGTGTCTTTGCACGGCGGAGTACTACACAGCCCCAAACAAGGATGGACCTGAGTCACGTGTAGGAAAATGGACGCCCCTCGAGAGCATGAGGCTAGGTAAATCAGACGCGGGAGCTTCCGTATCACATGGTTTCTCTTCTGTGGGAAAACCAAAGCATCAGGAAGGAGCCAAATAAGGGATGCACGAGACAGGAAACTGGGAGAGGGGAGAGAGAACTTCTGCACAAGAAAAGCAGACCATGATGTAGACGGAGAGGAGGAGAGCGACCGTTGTTAATTTCCTATCATCTTGTTCTGAAATCCCGTCGCGGCTTTATGGCTTTGTTCTGTCTTGATGGCTGGACTTTCTTTCAATCTCTTTCACACAGACAAACAAATAAGTAACGAAGACGCCGGACCGTGAGCGCCAATCCCGGGACCTGCAGACGCATGGTCATGAGAAAGTGAGATTTAAAAAAGACTAAAACGGGGCTTCTCTAAAGGGGCGCTGCCGTCTCTGCCCGGCCCGGGCCGCCTCCAGCCCTCTCTACACATGCTACATGGAAGGGTCCCCTCACCACGCCGGAAGCCGGGACCCCAAGATCCGATGTCAGCGGGGTCCGGTCACCTTTCCCAACACCGCACAGGGCGGCCGGGTCCGTGTCCCAGCACCACCCCGAAATCTGTTCAGCTTCTCCACCCTCGCAGCCTGCCTGGTGCAGGGGTCCCAGCCTCCGGGCACCTGCCCCGGATACAGGGTGAAACGCATCTTGCGGGTGCCCCGAAGTGGGTCCCCAGGGTGGCGGATGGTGCACCACACTCAGCTGTTCCCAGGTGGACACCCCAAGCTCTCTGGGGCCCGATGGGACCCTCCCACGAGCCCGGGGCCCCTGGGGCTCCCAGCACCGCCTCTGCGGGCCGGGGCTTCTCCCCCAAGACGCTGTATGTCCCCATCCCCACCCCCCAGTCCACCACGGTGACCTCCTCCTCCTCCACGGCTGGCTCCCTGCCCCGCGACGCTTCCCACTGGAGAAGTGGGTGCTACACCCCCAGAGCAGGGCCGGGAGGAGCCGAGGCGGCAGAGGCGGGAGGGGAGGGCAGCGCTGGCCTTCGGCCGTCTCCGCGTCACCCGTGTCCCCTGCCCACACCCCGGAGTCACCAGGTGCGTCATCAGGAGCTATGGGACGCGTCGTCCATCCGTGACCTCAGCCCCGTCCACGTGTCCAACGTCTGTCCCTACCGGTCCAGCCGTCAGGGAGCCCGGCAGCGTCTGTCACGTCACCTGATCATCTGTGCACCCAGCATGTGATCTGTCACCCGTTACTTAATCTATTGGTGTGTCTGTCTCCTATTGCCAATCTGACTGTCTGTCTATTTACCTAATCTATTTATCTATCTAATCTATCTATCCATCTATTTATCTATCAATCTGTCTATCCATCTGTCTATCTACCTATTTATCTGTCTATCCATCTATCCATTTGTCCGTCTATCTATTTACCTAATCTATTTATCTATCTAATCTATCTATCCATCTATTTATCTATCAATCTCTCTCTCTATCTATCTATCTATCTATCTATCTATCTATGTATTTATCCATCTGTCTGTCTATCTGTCTGTCTATCCATCTGTCTGTCTGTCTGTCTATCTATCTATGGTTTCTATCAATCCAGGACTCATAACCTTCCCAAGATTCAGCAGGACCTGGAACCATCTGTCACTGGAACAAACCCCCGAGATGGGAACATTCCGTACGAGACGTAAAGACCGACCCGCCGCGTTTGAAACTCGGACCCGGGGACTTTGCACTGGCAGAAACGAAGTCGTACAGAAGTAGGCGAAACCGACCGGAGTGAAACGCTCCCAGCACCCAGAGAATCCTGAGTTCTAGGGGCGCAGAGGGAGCAGCGTGAAAACCCCGGCGAGTCCCCAGAGCCACCTCATTGGAGTAGGGGTTTCCGAACAGAAGGGCCCGCGGGAGCAGGAGGGACAGTCGCGGGACTGAGAGAGGATGACCCGACAGGGTGAGCGGCCCAAAGCGTGCAGCGGGGACTGTGATGGTGGAGCTGCTGGGGAGGGGAGCCCCTCGCGGGGTGCGCACATCGGGGCACGCGCGTGTGAGTGTGCGGGACAGAGAACCGGCTGCTAACCTTCTCTAACGGCGAGCTTTGTGCTGTCGCCCTTTGACGGTCCGCTTTTCAGGCTGTGATTTTGTGACTTGAACAGCTACTTGTGAGATGGCAGCGTATGATTTCTCAGCGAGCGATGATTTCTTACTGTTGTTTTTTTTTTTTTAAATTCTGTATGATTTCTACCTTTTTTTTCTGTTTTGGTTTTTTCCCCTCTAAATAAAAATAAATAAATTTTCACAAAAAATGGGTGGATACCCAGTTGCTCTTGCAAAGAGGGAAGAGGACCGAGTCCTGCCTAAGGCTGATCGAACTGTCACATAACAGAAAACAAAACGAAACAAAGAATCGATACTGGTTCGGAGTCGTTTCTCACGCCGGTAAGAGAAGTGCAGAGCGGTCCCGGGTCCATCAGCCCGGTGCACAATCCACTGTCGCGGTGCGACCTGTGGGTTTAATTCAGGATCTTTACACGGAGCGAAATCCCCAGTTGCATTAAAAAAAAAATCAGGACACAGGGTCTTGCTATGCTGCTGGGTTGCCCAGGCTGGGCTGGCACTTGCGGCCCTCCTGCCTCAGCCTCCCGGCTCGCCGAGGTGACAGCCGTGCACCCCCAGAAGCCCCGTGAGCGCAGGGACCCCCGGTCGAGCTGCCTTTCTCTGGGCTGACCCCACACGGTGTAGATGGTGCCGCCTGCGTCTTCAGCCTACTTCAAAGAGCGGCAGAAGCCAGAAGACCAAAACACAGGATTTGTGCAAGCGCAGCCGAAGTCAGGGCGCTGACAGCTCACCCCGTCCTCGGCGGCGCCGGGCCGGACACACCAGCCGAACGGGGCGAACGGGATTTTCCAGCCCGGAGAAAGCATTACAGCGCCTTCCTGAGGGACGGGGCGCTGGCTGACGGCCGTCTGCGTGACACTTGCCGTGGTGACGGGGAGGTCCCGGGGGACAGGCAGGGCCGGCTGAGAGGGGGACGCGCGGGCTGAGCGTCCCCCAGGCCGCTGAAACCCCGAGCACCAGACACTCAGGAGGGGAGGACGGGCCCTGGCCTGGGGGACCCCACCAAGTGCTGGACGTGGGGCTGCTCAGTGCCAGTCCATGGGGGGCCTGGCCACGGGACGGCCGGCCGGGGCGGGGAGCTAGTGAGCCGGGGTCTGGGGAGAGTGTGAGGGGGAGAGACAGAGACAGAGACAGAGAGACAGAGAGATAAACAGAGACAGAGATACAGAGACAGAGATTCAGAGACACAGAGACAGACACAGAAACAGAGAGACAGAGACAGTGATAGAGAGACACAGAGAGACAGAGATAGATAGAGAAACAGACAGAGACAGAGAGAGACACAGAGACACAAGAGAGAGACAGAGAGAAACAGACAGGGAGACAGATGGAGAGAGAGACAGAGACAGAGACAGTGATAGAGAGACAGAGATAGAGACAGAGATAGAGAGACAGAGAGAGACACAGAGACACAAGAGAGAGACAGAGAGAAACAGACAGGGAGACAGACATGGAGAGAGACAGAGACAGAGAGATGCAGACAGAGACACAGAGAGAGACAGAGACAGTGATAGACAGAGAAAGACAGAGAGACAGAGACAGACAGAGAGACACAGAGACAGAGAGACATAGACACAGAGAGACAGAGACACAGACACAGAGAGACAGATAGGGAGACAGAGACAGAGAGACAGACAGAGACAGAGACACAGAGACAGATATAGAGAGACAGAGACAGACACAGAGGGACAGAGACAGTGAGAGACACAGAGGCAGAGAAAGAGAGATAGAGACAGAAAGACAGGGAGACAGACAAACAGAGAGGGGAAACAGAAAGAGACAGAAAGACAGGAAGGGGGAGACAGAGATGGACAGACACACAGACACGGGGTCAGGAGCCTGGCCTGTCCCCGCAGGGCAGCACCTTCTCCTGTCTGGCTCTGTCCCTCCCTGGGTGACACACAGGCGACTCCTCCTCCACGACGAAACCCCAGTAGTGAAAGCCTGTAACCAGGCTCCGCTGGGCCGTCCAGGCCCCGGGACCCGGGCAGGGGGACACGGAGCTCGGGTCCAGCTGACACCGCGGGGTTCCCAGCCCCGGCCCGTCGTCCTCCTGTCCCGGGAGCCTGGCCAGGCCTGGACACAGCAGCCGGACCCGCTGGGCGGTCGCGGCAGCAGAGGTGTGGGGTCTGGGGTCCGCCTCTGTTCTGGGGTGTGGGGCTCCCCAGAGGGCAGCTGTGGGGCGCAGACCCCCCTCCTGGTCCCTGCAGGGTGACGCCTTGAACTCCTTAGGGAATACGCCTGGGTGGGGGGACCCCGGGTCAGATGGAATTTACAGCTTTAGGTTTCGGGCCAGTGTATGGTTCCCCCCAAAATGTGGCCCGGCCCCCCGCCCCGTCCCCACTCGCCTTTGTTATGACTTGATGCCTCCACGCCGCTCTGTCACGGGGAAGGAGAAACTCGGGGTGCAGCCTGGGACGGCGATGCCAGGGGAGGGAAATGGGACCCCAGGGCCACAGCAGCCTCTCTTAGAGGGACCCGGGGTGTAGGTAAAAGCAAAACGGAGGCTGAGCCGGGGAGAGAGGGGGCCGGAGCCTTCCTGGGGGACGGGGACCCCGAGACAGAGGGGAAGGGGGTGCACCGTGCAAAATATGGGCACCAGCTCCGTTCAGACACCGTGACCCAGGCGCGCTGCCCACAGGGACCCACGAAGCGTGACAATAAACAGCAGCCGCGGGCAGAGCAGGCACCAGCCAGGCGGCCCCAAGAGCTGGTGGATCCGGGCAGCTGATGACCTGCGTCCCCGAGGTGCAGGTCGCCCTCTAAATGTCCTTGACAGCGTGTCAGAGAGCTGGGGACACAAAGCCCCAGGGATGCTGAGGAAAGCGTCCCATGTCTGGACCGCCAGGAAGGAAAGACAGACAGACAGACAGACAGACAGACGGCGGGGGCCTCCTGGGGCTGCCCAGCTCTGCTCAGCCCACTCCGCGCTGCAGCCTGAGACCACAGGCCGCGTCCACACCTCAGGGCCAGACTCTCCCTGTCCATCGCATCCCCAGCTCCGTGCATGGCGGCTCTGGGAGCCAAACCCTGCCCGGGGCGGCTGGGAGGACACAGCACAGCACCCGCAGACGCGCCACAGAAGAGACGGCCAAGCAGGTGAGCGGCCCGCTGCTGCCCGGCCGGGTGTCTCCCCCGGGGAAGTAAGGACGCCACACTCACAGGGTCCCCCCGGCCCGTGCCGAGGCCAGCCCGGGCTGCAGAGGGAGCTCGGGACCAGCCCGGGCCGCACGGGGAGAGTCTCTCTCTCTCTCTCACACACACACACACACACACACATGTTGCACTGTTCTGAGAAGTAGTTAATGATGTGACACAAGCCGATTCCCACCACATGGGTCACACACGTTCTCATAAAGAGGAGAAGAAACAGAAATTAAACCACAACCTCCCTGTGGTTAAAATATAGCAAAACAAAAACTTCTGTTCTCATGGAAGCTCCTTCACGCCCACGCAACTGTGCTCTGAAATAAACCCGGCAGAGGTGAACCAGATCTTCGGGGGGAAAAAGAAAACAGGAGGAATCTGCTCTTTGAAGGGCTGGGGACGCAGCTCAGGCCTCGGCAGGTGTCAGGCCGGGAGTCCAATGCCCGGGACCGGAAAAGAGAATTAGACGAAAGCTATTTTCCTGAATCTACAGTCTTATTAGACAAACATGCAATTGGAAAAATGGGAATAGTCTTGTGGGAAAAATAAGAAAAATCATAAGGTTTTTTTTTTCTCTATAAGAAGCTTTAATGTTCCAACTCGCCCCCAACTAAGTGGTAAATTCTCTGCAATAGCAAAAAAGGGGAAAAGAGACAGGTCGGCTCGCTACAAACCAAAAGCAATCAAAAAGAAAGAGAGAAGGAAACCAGAAAGCAAACCCCAGTGTTTCCCAGACTCGCTCTGTTCCCGGCGAACCCGGGACCAAGCCGGAGGCCGCCCCTGGACATCCCCTGCTCACCGCGACAGCTCAGGTCTGTCCCCTCGCCCCGACTCCGCTTCCCACCCCCGGCCCTTCACCCCGGGTGCATCTGGTGTCTGCAGAATCTTCCCCCCCATGGCACCCTGGCCTCGTACCCCTGGCAGAAACGCACCCATGTCTCCCATGTCGAACCCTAAAATAAAAAAGGTGCAGCTTTGCTGTCTCCCCGGAGTGATTTCTCCCAAGGCGGGTGGGGGGGTCTTTCTGGCTCCATCGATAGCTGGGTGCGTTTCTCATATAAACCAGCTCAGGACGCGCGGGGGACCTCGTGTCATTTGCACAGGACTCGTACCCGAAATGCCACCTTCATACTGCAGGCTGGGGGGCTTACCGAACCCCAAGAGGGCGACGTGTGCACATGCCCCGTGTGGACGCCATCTCTTCTCACATGGCTGTGTTCCTCACGTGGGCAGACCCAGGGGCGCCAGGCCAGGGCTGTCCCTGGAATTCGGGGCCCCACGGCTGCTTTTTCCTGCTGCACACCCAGCTCTCTCTTGCTGCAGTAGGACGCAGTTTGGCTCAGCTTTTTCATTATGGCATTTGATGCCCGACACCCCAACTTACAGGATGCAGACAGCATGGCAGAGGAGCTGGGAGCCGCATGGTTCCTCCCCGGCTCTGCACACGCTCATCCCAGCATCCCAGCTGCTTTCTGCAGCAGCTCTGGGATCCTCTGTCCTCAGGGTCTTTAGCTGCACTGTCCTGGCCACCTCCATGTCCCGAATGGACTCAAAGACTTGACCTTTCCAGGTCACTGTGACCTTGGGGAGAAACTGGGAGTCGCACGGTGCCAGCTCTGGGGACCAAGGTGGACAGGGACCCAGCATCCTGTGCTTCCTCACCATGGAGTACTATGCAGCCATGAAGAAGGATAAATGAGTCATGGGGGGGTTGTGGCGGTGGGACTTGCCCTGTAATAAGGTTTAGCATTCGCCCCATGGTTTTAATCACAACTCACAGGCTGCCAGACTAGGCAGGGCATTGAGGGAGTGATTTCAGTGGAAGAGGGGGAGGCTCCCCCAGGTCCTAAGCAGGCTCTGCCCTGAGTTCCAGCCCCAGGCCCTTGGCTGTTTCTTTTCTTGAGACAAAGTGCTGGCTGAGTCACTGAGCTGCCCAGCTGGCTCCACTCGCAGTCCTCCTGCCTCAGCCTCCAGCATGCTATGTGTCCCTGCGTTCGCCCTCTGAGTCACTCAT
>PVLA01013622.1:0-26459 GCA_004027455.1 Hydrochoerus hydrochaeris
CCCACCCACCCACCCATCCATCCACCCACCCACCCACCCATCCACCCATCCATCCATCCACCCTTCCATCCATTCGGACACCCATATGCAGCTCCCGGTTTGGGCTGGGTGCTGGGCCCTGCCAACTTCTAAAGGACTCATTTCTCTCCAGAGTGGGTAAACAGAGACACAGAGATGGGGAGGCCAATATCTGAGGTATAAGAAGTCAGCCTTCACTTCTATCCAGCCACAGGATGGGGTGCTTGGAACTCCAGTGACAGCCACAGAGCTGGGGACCGCCACACTGACTGGAATTCTGTCCCTTGAAGAGGTGGCTGGAGCCTTAGACCCCACAGTGAGACAGGCCCAGGTGTGAGTCCTGGTTTTTTTGTTTTGTTTTTTTGGGGGGCAGCGTCCTGCTTTGTACTTCAGGTTGACTTGGAGCTGACTAGGTAGCAAGGCTGGCCTCAAACTCACAGCATGCTCCTGCCTCAGCCTCCCTATTGCAGTGATCACAGGCATGCACCACCACACCTGGCTATGCCTTAATTCTGAGGCTGCCGGACCTCGGGCCCTCACCCCGTGCCATGGGAACTGCAGTGACACCTGTTTCATGAGGGATCAGCAATGTCACCCACGAGACGCTGCCAGCCCAGCATGAAGGATGCACTGGCCTTTAAAGGGAAGTGTAGAACATTCCGCCCTGGACCAGGAAGGGAGCGAATGTGTCTGGGCAGTGTCCACCCCACGGAAGGGCAGCCTTCTCTCCCCGCCACTGGCTCAGAGGCAGGGAAGCCGTTGCTGCACAGCCATGGCCCTGACCTTGGCATTGTCCTTGGCCAGCAGCTCTGCCTCTCTGCTCTTCTTCCTGGCGCTGGAGGAGAGCGGTGCCGCGTTTCCCAGCATCCTCTCTGCCTGCTGGGTCTTCCTTCCCGTGTCCCCCAGGAGCCGGTCCCTGACCATGCCTGCCGTCCTCCACAGTGCAGCCTGCTCCTTGGGCCCAGGAAATTGCAACTTCATTCCTGCAAAGCAGCCAAGGCTGTCACAGAACGAGGTTCACACCCGGACGCGGGTGGCCCCAGGCCCTGGGCAGCGTGAACCCTGGTACTGCGTGGGGCCCCCCAGGCCGACAGGAGACAGGCAGGAAGGAGCAGGGTGCACTGCTCAGTGGACTAAAAGATGCAAGTGACATCACGGTATCCATTTAAGTCTGGAAATCACAGGGCGGCCAGGGCCCGGGCCAGAGGCCGGGGTGCGGACCTGCAGCCCAGGCCCCATCCTCAGCCCCGAGGGGTTTGGTTTTGTTTTGTTTTTGCAGTGCTGGGAAGAGAACCCAGGGCCTTCGCACAGAGCCACATCCCCAGCGCTTCCTACTCTGTATTTTGAGACGGGGTCTCCTTGAACAGCTAAGCTGCCCCGGCTGGGCTGGGTGACCCTTCCGCCTCAGCCCTGTGAGTGCTGGGATCTCAGGTGCGCACCGCCACGCCCGGCTGAGGGCTCTAACACCCTGAAGTGTGCTCTGTGAGGCCTTCGGCGCCCCCGCGGGGGCACTTCCCGCGCTCATTTGGACCCACTTCTCTTGGCCCAGCCTGTCAGAGCCTCGGAGTGCAGGGGCAGCTGGCACCGCGTCCAGTCTGCGTTTCCCTAAGCACAGCAGAGTCTGAGAGAGCCGGACCCTCTCAGCGGAGAAGGGGCCGGGGCGGGGCTGCACGCTGGAGTGTGTGTGAATTCCGCACAGCCCAGGACCACAGAGCTGCGTCCAGTACCTGCAGAACTCTCAGAACCAGACAGCAGCGCGAGGCGACACCATGTAAGGGAGCAAGTGGCCGGCTAGACTGGAAGTAGATGGCATCAAGACCTGCACGGACCTAGAGCTCTGAACTCATCCTCTTCCACCATCGCATGTCCCTGAGGGATGTCCCCAAATGTGACCCTAGGCACACAGGCATGAGCAGGTGGCCAGGACTTTGGGCCACTGAGGAGCCTGGGGCTCTGAGCCTCATGCCTGCCCCAAGGATCAGGTCCAGGGCTGGAGTCACATGGGGAGGGCAGGTGTGGGACAAGGACCACTGTCAGCAGAGGCCTGGCTCTTCACTTCAGACCCTGAGAATCACCTGGGCTCAGGGTGTGACCTTTGACTTTAGATGCTGAGGGTCACCCGGGCTCAGATGTGCTCCTGTCTTTGTAGCTCATCAGTTAAAGAGCTCTGAGAGGGGTAGGTGGCCTCTCTGGGGCCCAGGACGTGGTGACACAGAAGCAGGGTGAGGAGGTGCAGAGGCTGGACACTGGCTGGTTTCTGTCCCCACTCAGCTCCAGCCGGGGACGGTCAGCAACCCTTTCCTCAGTCCACCTATCTGTGAACTGGGTGCTCTCGGCCCCATCTTCCTGGCTTTCCAAGGGGCCCGGCCTGATGTCATCCCACGCGCCCTTCCAAAGAGAAACTCAGGGTCCCCCCGATGGCCCAGCTCAGCCTGGCCCAGGGCAGCAGGGTTTGTCCAGGTTCCTGAACCCGTCAGAGTCAACTGGACCAGAAGTGGGTGGCCAGTGGCATCCCATCCCTTCCCATCATCCTTAGGGCTCCCTGTGGAGTCACACGGGACAGCAGCTTGGGCTGGCACCAGGAAGTGGGGGACAAAGATCCAGGACACCTGGGTGAGGTCCTGGGGACATGGGGCAGCCCCTGGCTTCTGCTCACAGGACGGGACTTCCGGCCCTGCCCTGGGCCTGGCTGGGCAGGTGGCTGTCGGGCTTGGTGCAGCCCAGAGCCAGGGCCCAGCAGGGCACACGTACCTTGCAGGTCAGCCAGCAGGGTCTTGGCTCCCATCACAGTCACTGAGGCAGCCTGGACAGACGAGGAAGCCCGGGCCAGGGCGGCTGTGGCCTCCTGGTGCAGCTGGAGGGAAGAGAAAAAGGGCGGGAGCCGCTTAGAGGACGTCAGGTGGGCCCAAACCAACACTGAAGACGCCCCATGTCACCAGGGCCCTGACGCTGGCACGCGCAGTTTACCAGGAGCGCTGGGGTGGGAGGGGGTCTCACTGTGCCACCCTCAAACCCTAGGTCTCCCAGGGGGCAGCAGTGTTGCTGGGTGGCTGTGGGACGGCCGGCCGGGGCCAGGCCTGCTTCAAGGCCAGTGCTTGGGAGGCGGGGTGCTGCGGCTCTCAGGGGAGCAGAGGGAATCGCCCCTCTTCAACGTGGAGCAGATCTGCAGGCGCTAGAGCGCGGAGCCCAACTTGGCCAAGCTCTGCAGGGTGCGGCCCGCCATGAGGCCCAGACAAACCGTCGCTGTCACCTTGCAGGACACCACTTAGGTCATGTGTCTGGACTCTGACACCTGCAATCCAAGTGGGGGCTGAGGGGAGCTCTCTGGGCTGTCTTTGTCACCCTTTGTAAGTCTGAAATTGTTCCCAAGCGAAAAGTTGTTCCTTAAGGTAAGAAATTACCTTAAAGAGGCCTTTCCTATGTTAATAGCACGGAAACCACTGCCCAGTGAATTCCACTGCACAGATCCCTGAATTTCCGCCCCCTCCCCCTCTAGACACCAGAGGCCAGGCCAGGGCCCGGCACGGAGCCCCAGGGACTGCGCCCAGCAGCTGCTTACGGAACAGCTGTGCATCATCTAAGGACTTCAGGGAGGAAGCTAAGCCAGGTGCAGTGGCCCAACCTGTCATCCCAGCACTCTGGGAGGCTGAGGCAGGAGGATCCTAAATTTAAACCCAGCCTGGGCAAGTCAGCAAGACCTTGTTTCAAAATGAAAAAAAAAAAGAAGCCAAAAATGGTGGCGTATGTCTGTCATCCCAGTACTTGGGGGCCGAGGCAGGAGAATTGCCTCCAGTTCAAGGCCAGTCTGGGCTACACTGTGGAGTTCAAAGCCAGCCTGAACTATATAGTTCACAAAAAACAGCGAGTCTCAAATAAATACCAAAAAAAGTAAAATAAGATAAAATAGGGCTAAGGATGTGGTGCAGTGTGAAACCCTTTGCTTCAAGCCCTCAGCTCTGCAAGGAAAACAAGCAAACAAGCAAACAAGCAGCACACCCATCCCCAAACATAACCGACGCTGAGAGCGCGGCGGGCGGCAGCTCGGAGCTCTGGTCTGTCTCTGCGGCCCCCTCTCACTTCTTTCTCAGGACGCTGGGATTCGCTCCTGGGGCCCAGGCCGCCTCTGAGCCGCTTCCTGCCTCTGCCCTTCCCCCTCCGGCAGCTCGCGCCCCCAGATCGCCCCAGGCTGGGCTCCAGCCAGATGTCAAGCGCTGACCTGTGTGAGGGGCTCCGTTCTCCGCAGTGCTGCCCGGGCGGAGGCCTGGAGTGCCCCGGCGGCCTCTGTGGCCACACGCTCTCTCGATGCCACCTCCCGCTCCAGGGCCTGCACTCTGAAGTCCAGGTCCGTGGCCTGCGACTGTGGCGGCTGTGGGGAGGCTGGGGTCAGGTGGCATCCGAGTGTGTGCACGCGTGCAAGCGTGTGCAAGGGTGTACCCGTGCCCGAGCCGGGACCGGGATTCGGGACCGGGAGCCGGGGCCTGGTGCCTGATAAGCACACTGTACCACTGAGCTACACCATGGCCAGCTTATCGGCCAGTTTACTCCTTGTCACAGCTCAGTGTCTGCGTTTAGGGTCCCAGGATCACAGGCAGACTGCCTGACCTGCTGTGTTCCCGGTGCCCCCACGGAATCATCCCTAAAGTAATGTAAGAGGTGAGGCCCATGTGACCGATGACGTCACGGAGGCCGGGGAAGGGACGTGCTTGGCCGAGGTCACAGAGCTGTAGGGGTGGAGCTGGGGCTCCCTCCCACTCCGCCCTGGGTCCTTGCTAATGTCGCTAGAACGGAGAAAAAGCTGCAGCCCGGATATTACCCTTTAATCAGTAATCAGCAGCCCAGCAGGGAGCAGCTGGCTGTAATCACTGCCTGCGGCCAGCACCGAGCCCTGTCCTCTGTCCTCCGCCACCACAGCCCGTGTCCCAGCCCACGCAGAGCTCCGAGCACCCCACTGACCAGGGCTCCGGTGGTGGCCAGGGAGGCCAGGCCCAGGGTAGCGGCGTCAATGCCTTGCTGCACAGAGGCCAGCACCCTCCTGGCTTTGGGCAGCACCCGTGCCACGGCTGTGCCCAGCACTCTCTGGGCTGCCTGGACCTCTTGGTACCTGGGAAGAAGCAGAGGCCACCATGGCCTATGGAGCAGGGCAGAGCCCTTCCGCCCCCCACTGCTGTCCAGGCCCCCAGCTGCAGCCCCGATGTGTGACGGCCTCTCAGTGACCCAGTCAGAGTGGCCCTGTGCGGGAGGCACCGAGGTGGCCAGAAGGCCTTCATTCTTGTCCAAAGGGGACTCTGCTCGGTTTCCCCTGAGAATTACACCTTTCGGGAGCAGCTGGCTCCGTGGGGTAGAATCATAAGGAGGAAAATACCCAGCCTTGAGGAAGCCTGAGGCCCAGGCCCCGGTCTTGGCTTGGTCATGTCCTTGTTGGTGACCTTGGTTGTGGGCGTGTCCCTCTCCACCAGCGAGTGGTGGGTGACCTGTGGGCCCCATGACTGTCATCCTGGTGGCCTCTGATTCTGTCATGATCCAGGAAGGAGGGGTTTTCTTTCCTGGGCCACTCTTTACAGCCTGCTCCCCTGTCCTATCTCATGGGGTGCACGGGTGGGGTACAGTGCCCACTTCCTTCCCACTCTCACCCTTCTAGACATGGGTGCCCCTGGCCCTGGAGGGTCACGTGACACCCCACCCCCACGCCAGGCCACATCGCCTGGCTCAGGACCACAAGCCTGAGCCAGTTAGCAGCTCTCATCTCAGGATAACTCGAGGCTCCAGAGAGGTCATGGATCTCAGAGACCCTTGAGTAGAAGGAGTTGGGGGTAGGGGGTCCTCAGGGCACAGAGTCGAGCTGTCTGGGCAGCAGAGATGTGGAAGGGAGCTGGTACCCAGCAAGAGCAGAGCAGAGCTGCCCTGGGCTTGGCGGGAGGACTCAGGGCCTGGGGCAGGGGACAGAGATTCACCTCTGGGCTCCAGACCCCAAGGTCCCAGACACCCCAGCCCAGTCCCCAGGCTCCTCAGGGTTCTGCAGCCCCATTCAGGGACCAGTGGCCACTGCCAGGGCCCCGTGGGCTCCTGGAGGCTCGGCTCAAGCCCACCTGCACCGGGGAGGTCGCACCTGTCCTCCAGGTCCCGCTGGGTCTCCAGGGCCACCCTGCCGTCCGCCAGCCTCCCGAGGAGCATGAAACTGGCATTGGAGGCGAGCAGGGCGCGGCGCACGGTGGCTTCCACCTCGGCAGCAGCATCCCTGTGGCTGCGTGGGACAGGGCCCAGCCGTCAGCAAGCGCTGCCTTGGGGAGGCCAGGCCACGTCACCCAGCCGCTTTGTACCTGCCCGCCCAGCACGGGGGACCGCAGCCAGGTGCCGGGCAGCCAGCCCGCTCCCTCCACCCACCAGCTAGACCTGCTGCGCCTCCGTCAACCGTTAAAGCACCTCAGTATAGCAATACATTCTATGGTCGCCCTCACAGAGAGGGCACAGAGGGCGAGGCCAAAACAGCCGGGGTCAAAGCCACTACCACTTCCAGGCTGTGTGTCACAGGCAAGTCCTCTGACTTCTCGGGTGCTTCCTCTATGAAATGAATTGAAGGTCCTTAGAGCTAAAGGGGAAAGCTGCCACCAACCCTACGCTCTTAGCAGCCTAAGATCTTTATTGGAGGCGACAGACAAAATAAGCCCAACGTCTATTAGGTCCACATATGCAGGGTGTGGTGGACCTGCCCACTGGAATATTACACAGCCACGAAAAGGGAATTGATACAGACAGCAGGTCACTGGTGGCCGGCAGCTGGAGTGGCTGGAGAAAAGTGAGATATGATTTTTAAAAATAAGGACACAAGGTTGGTTCTGGAGGTGATAAATGTTCTAAACCTGATTGTGACGGTTGTGAACTTTGAATATATCGAAGCCATTGAATTATACAGTGTGTAGTTTATGTCTCAGTAAAAGTGTTATCAAATGAAAAGGCACCAGACATTCAGAGGTTCACAGTGGAGGAAGCTTTGTCCCCCTCACCTCTGCCCACACTCCCCCCGCAAACCTCTCCTCCCCATGGTGACTGGGGCTCCCCACAGGGCAACTCTGGCCCCACCTGGCCCCACCTCCTGTGCAGGGGGCATCTGGGAGCAGCCCTGACCCTGGATGCCCTGGGAGGGGCTGGGCCCCCGCTGATTGGTGGGAATGGCCTCCCCCAACCCCAGGGCTGAGGGGCTCACTCACCCCCTGGCAAGCGCGCGGGCCTCTGTGGCCAGATGGCTCCAGTTGGAGGGCTGGCTGGGCCTGTCCTGGACAGTCACCTTCAGAGAAGAGGAGGAAACAGGCCCAATCTGTCAGGACCAGAGCCACCTGTGGCTAAACCTGGGGCAGAAGTTGGCTGTGCTGGCAAGTTTCTGGTTGGGTTTTGTTTTTTGCCACAGGGTCTTACTCTCACTAGTCCAGCCTGCCTTGAACTCACTATGTAGCCCAGGGAGGCCTTGGACTTGAGGCGATCCTCCTGCCTCAGCCTCCTGAGTGCTAGGAGTACAGGTGTGCGATACCACACCTGGCTAGCGCTGGTAATTTTATAAATGCACAAACCTATTCACAGAGTCAATATTCGGGATGTGGAGCCTCTGTACCCAGAATACTGGTAACGTCACTGCCCGCCACCTCCCGTGCCTCCCCTGCGTTCATGGCAAACACTGTCTCACTCGGGCATGGAGGAGGCGCTGTGCGATCCCCAGTCTGCAGAGGACACCGAGCCTCTCATGAGGGGAGGCCTGGCCCAAGTCACCAGGTGATGGCCCGAGCCAGGCTCGGCAGGAGAGGGGGCCCCGGGTACCAGAGGTGTCAGAATGCTGGCTGCGTGCAGAATCTCCTCTTGTGCAGACGCCAGGGTTGCCCCCAGCTCAGCCAGCTGGGTGCAAGTCTTCCGGGCTCCGACCGGGGCACAGCCAGAAGTCTCACGCAGGGCCTGCAGCTGCTCCCAGGAGGCCTTCACAGCACCTTCCAGGCCCGTCAGCTGCCCCAAGAGGGCTTCCCGTGTCCCTGCAGAAGCCCGGAGTCATCCAGTGGGGCAGGCGCCACACGAATGCCCCAAGCCTATCCCAAAGGAGAATCTGCCCATTGTACAGATGCAAAGGATGAGCCCGTGAGAAGGTAAGTGAAGACCACGGGTCTCCCACAGGGCGTCAGCCACCTGTGAGGGACTTGAGGGACCCAGACCTCCTAGAGCCACGCAACAATCAATTCTGAGCTTGGCCAGCAGAGACTCCTGCCCAGGTCAGCTCTGAAATTCCCAATGAGGCTCACATGTGGGCATCTAAGAGACGCCAGCAGGCTGCCCCTCTTTTTGTGTTGGGGTTATTCCCATATGTCCCCCAAGAGCCACAGCTTGGAGGAGGGGCCTGGATGTAAGCCAAGAGTCACTGGGCGCATGATCTGGTGGTTGTGGGTGTGGCCTGGGCTAGTAGGTGGGGCCTGCGGGGGGCGTGGCCAGGGAGGGTTCCTCTCCCTCCCCTGCACCTCCCTTCCTTCCTACTTCCTGTCCCCCACACCTGGGCAGCTCTCCCTCACCGTGCCCCGCTGCCACAGCCTCTGGAACCAGCCAATCATGACTTGAAACACGAGCTGGGGATGTGGCCCTAGCAGAGGAGCAAGGTCAAGAGCCCAGGGCCCTGCCCGTTCAGCGCCTGGACAGCGTCCAGGGAGCCCTCTAGGCTGCCCTGAGCCTACCCTCTGGATGGCCGGGTGGGGGCAGAGATGGAGGTTAGGACGAGTGGGACAGGGAAAGGGCCACGGGAGACAGGACTGTACCCTGCGACAGCAGGTTGCGTCCAGGGCTGGGGCACCCCTCGGCCCACCCCACCCTGCCCTGTACCTGGCAGCGGGTGGTGGCCCTGGTAGCCGTCCCCCCGGGGGGCTTCTCCCTGCAGAATGTCTAGTGGCCCCCAGGGACGGCCACAGTCGGACCCCTGCAGCCACCCCTCCATCAGGGCCAGCCTGGCCTTCAGCTTGGCCACCTGCAGGTACAGGGAAGGAAGCGTGTGAAGGCTGGTGGCCATGAAGCCCCAGCTGGTGTCACCCCCAGCGTCTGCCAGGCCAGCCCTCCCCTAGGGCTCCCCTCTCCGTGTTCTAGGCCAGGCCTCACCGCTAAGGTTCTCATTTGGGTTTTTTGGAGGTTTTGGCTTTGCTCTGTTTGTTCATTTGGGTTTTTCAAGACAGGGTCTCACTGTATAGCCCAGGCTGGCCTCACACTGGCAGTGATCCTCCTGCCTCAGCCTCCTGAGTGCTGGGATTTCAGGTGTATGCCACTACACCTGGTCTGTTCTGTTCTGTTTTGTTTTTTTTGAGACAAGTCCTCACTATGTAGTCCAGGCTGGCCTTAAATTCATGGAGATCCTCCTGTTTCAGCCTCCTGCTTGCTGAGGTTATTATAGGCATTGAGTCGTCATACCCGGCTTTGATGCCAAAATCTGACCCAAACTCATTTGGAAGCAAAACTGTCAGAAAACGCTCCTTGAGGGTTTATTTACTCACAGAGTGTAAATGAACCTGCGGCCCTGCTAAGGGTCACTGGCTGTACTCACGGGGCTGGCCCGCTTGCCCTGGGGGCAGGGAGCCCTGTTCTCAGCACATCCACCTCCTCTGTCTACAGGTCCAGGAGCCCCACTGTGGCCAGCAAGGGCTGCAGGTTTGGAGGGGGAGGGGGCATGGGGTTACCAAGGCTGCCCATGCTCGGTGCAGGACAGTGCATGAAGCCTGGAGAGGGGGACCCCGGCAGGTCAACCCCAGTGCTCCAAAGCTCCCTCCTCAGAATTCTCCCGGAGGGCACGCCTGCCGTCCCGGCACTCGGGAGGCTGAGGCAGGAGGACCGCTTTGAGCTCAAGGCCAGCCTGAACTGCAAAGAGAGATCCTGTCTCAAAAAACAAATGCTGCACTTGGGCCGCACCTCCCCACCAAGGTCTCCCCCACTGACCCTGAGACAGTGCCAGGCCTTGGTCCAGGTGCTCAGGAGGGGAAGTAACAAGAACCGCCCCTTCCCTGTGCACCAGGAGTGGGATGGATGGGCGCGGGGGGGGGGGCTGGGGGGCTGGTGAGGCCCGGAGTGGCGGCTGGACAGCCAGGTGGGCTCACCTCCTCCTTCACCAGGCTGTAGCAGGGCGGGCACTCCCGGCAGTGTGTGCCGCCCGCCGCGGAGAAGAAGTTGTCCCGGCAGCGGTCACACTTGTAGCCCACAAAGCCAGGCCGGCACACGCACGTGCTGTTCTCGTGGCACTGGGCCGAGGCGGCGCCCAGCGGGGAGCACCTGCAAGCTGGGGACAGCAACAGTGGGCAGCGGGCTCCACGGTGCGACCCCCGACCCCGCACTCTCAGGCCCGGGGCTCTCGGGACCCCCGGGGGGGATCAGGGGCAGATTCCTGGGCTGCTCTCTGGAGATTCCCATTGGAGGCCGGACCTAGGTCACCGTCCCCGGGGCTGGAGGCCCGGCCAAGTAAAAGAACTGCCAGCACAGGCCAACCCAATGACTGGGGAAACTGAGGCTCACAGAGGTGACACGGTGACCCTGGACACACAGGGATGAATGGTGGCCAACACTGGGGACATGGTCCTCAAGCTGCCCCAGGACACTGCCACCCTCCCAACGCTTGCGTGCCCAGGCCTCTGGCCCCGAGTCTGTTCCAGCACCAGGTCCCATCTTGCAGGGAGACCCCGGTCCCCACCCTGGTCTGCCCATCTGGTCCCTGCAGGGCCTGGCTGCCTTACCCCGGCAGCCCTTGATGGACAAGCCGAAGAAACCCAGTTGACATCTATCACAGGCCAGACCCGTGACTCCGGGGCGGCAGTGGCACTGCCCAGTCTCAGGGTGGCACTGGTTCTCCTGGGAGCCCAGCGGGTGACACATGCAGCTGTGCGGGGGAGGCACCAGGTCTGAGGCCAGCTCCGGGCCACTCCCACCCAGACCTGCTGTGCCCAAGGAAGCCCCAGGCCCACAGGACACCCCCTTCCCAAATAAGCAACTCTGGGGACAAACCCATCTCCAAGAGGCCCCGCTGCCCACCTGCGGCAGCCCCTGCCCGGCTGGAGGTCGTAGAAGCCGGGGTGGCACAGGCTGCAGTCCCTGCCAGTCACGTGGGGCAGGCAGACACACTGACCGGTCACTGAGTCACAGGACATCTGCTCACTGACCGAGCCTGCTGGGCTGCAGCTACAGGCTTCGGGGGAAGCACAACAGGGAAATAATGCAGGGGAGTCCCCAGCCAGGGGGTGGGGTCCTGAAGAGGCTGAGAAGGTGGGGGAGCCCCAGAGACGATGCTTATTGAGCCCCTCGGGGGAAAAGGCTCAAGTCTCAACCATTTGCTAGGTTGCTAGGGAAACACAAGCCTGGAATCCCAGCACTCTAAGGAGGCTGAGGCAGGAGGATCTCAAGCTTAGCCTGGGCAATGCAGCCTGGACCCTGGCTGAGATCTGCACTTCCTGTTCCTAAGTTTCTAAGACGTGGAGGCTGAAAGGGATCTCGGAGAGGGGCAAGTCCCTGTCCTGTGGAGAGGAGGAGCAGAGCAGGGAGAGGCCAGTCTAAGGCTGCCCAGCCTGCAGGCTGCTTGGGGAGGATTCCCGGCTGCCTGTGTGCCCCCGAGCCGGGGCAGAGCACAGGGGCTGCCAGCCTGGCCGGGACGGCCGGTACTCACGCATGCACTTGTCAGCCGGCCGCGGGGCCAGGGCGCTGCCGTGGAAGCCCTCGCGGCACCACTCGCAGCGTGCGCCCGTCGTGTTGTGCAGGCAGCGCATGCAGCGGCCGGACAGGGGGTCGCAGTTGCCCACGGCATTCAGATCCACGTTCCCGCTGCACTGGCACCGGCGGCAGGGCTGGGGGGCTCCGGAGAGCCCCAGCGGGTCCCCAAAGAAGCCGTCGTCACAGCTCTCGCAGCGCCGCCCTGTGCGGAGGGACAGGGGTGACCGCTGCCGGCCAGCGGTGCCCACTGTGGGCCAGGCCCCACCCGCGGCTCACGGGCCTGTCTGACTGCCAGATCCCCAGCTGCAGAGCAGAACAGCAGGGCAGCACCCCAGGACCTGGGGACGGCTCAGGACAGTCCCTTCTTTCCTTTTCATTTTGTCTTTTGAGACAGGGTCTTGCTGTGGAGCCCAGGCTGACACCGAGCTCATGGTGATCCTCCTGCCTCGGCTTCCCGGGGGCCGGATCACAGATGTGCGCCACCACGCCTGGCTTCCACTGCCATCTTGATTGTCACACCCAAGGCCATGGTCCTCATCATCTCGGTCCCTCCCTCCGCCTCCCTGTCCTTATCTGGGTCACTACCTTAACCTCCGTCACCCTCACCCTGTCGGTGACCTCATTAGCAGCTTCCTGTCACCCCCTTCCTGGCCCCTTTACCTCTGTGTCCCCTGGGCTGTTGGTGTCACCCACCTGTCCAGTCCCCCTTCCTACCTGGGGCCACTGTGAGCCACAGAGGAGCTGGGAGGTGAGCAGGCTTGAACGAGGTGGCCCAGGGGCCCACAGAGGACACAGAGGGCATGAAAGGATGCACGTGGACGTCACGTGGACATCACCCTCCTTTGTAATCACACTCCCCTCTGTGTGTCCACAGGAAGCAGGTGTCTGTGGGATCCGGGATCCAAACTGTAGCCGTGGAACCGTGGGTGGCCAGAGGACAGTCAGAATCTCGACCGTTTCCACCATGATGAGAGCACAATAATTTCATAGTTTAGGAAACAGTGCTTGTCAGCTGAGGGCAGTGACACAGGCCTTCGATCCCAGCCTTCCAGGAGGTTGAGGCAGGAGGATTGCAAGTCTGAGCCCAGCCTGGGCTATTGAGAGACTTAGCAAGACCCTGGCTCAAGATAAAAAGTCTCAAGAACAGCCAGGCAAGGTGGAGCGCGCCTGTAATCCCAGCACTCGGGAGGCTGAGGCAGGAGGGTTGCAGCAAGTTCAAGGCCAGCCTGGGCTACAAAGTGAGTTCGAGCCAGCCTGAACTTCACAGTCAAAGCCTGTCTCAAAAAGACAAAACTAAACAAAAAAAAAGTGCTGAGGACGCAGCACTTTTGGGGGAAGAACCCGGATTCAATCCCTAACAGTGTCAAAAGAGAGGGGTGCTGGCAGAAGGCCTTGGATCCACAGTTCACCCCAGTGATCCCCCGATATTATCCTATAGCTCCGTCCCATTCTGTGTGCAGCTGAAGTCTCCGCCCGCTCACAGCTGGGGAGCCAGGTGACAGGGAGAAAGGAGAGTGCAGAGGGAGAGTGTGAGGCTGGGCTGGGGACCCAGGGCTCCCCGTCCTCGGCGGAGGGACTGGAGGGGCAGCAGAGGAGGTGTCCACATCGGTTAATGGGGACAGGGGCTCCGCCTGGGACCTGGAGAGGCTCAGGGATAGAGCCCCAAGTGTCACAGACTGTGTGCCCGAAATGATGGCAAAAGCAGTGGATTTTAAGTGGAATATTTTACCACACAGTGAACAATTAATAATGTAATATACAAAAGACATTTAATTATACTCGGTAAGTGAGTGACTTGTTGGGCATGTGAATATCCCAGAGACTATTTAAAAAAAAGATCAGATGTCCTGGGTGGCTGAGTCTTGCAACAGGAAGGGGAAATGGGGGAGTGCTGGGAACTTGGGGGGCAGAAGGTTCTGCCTCACATATTACCCATGGCATTTTTTTAAAAGGTGAAATGTTCTGCTGGTGTTTTGAGACAGGGTCTCACTGTGAAGCCCAGGCTGACCTTGAACTCAAAGCGATCCTCTTGCCTCGGCCTCCTGAGTGCCAGGATTGCAGGAGTGTGCCCCCACGCCCAGTCTAACAGCTGTAAATTTAGTCTGCGCATTTCCACCTTTGCTGGGGGTCGTGATTTCCCAGGGGACCCTTCAGGGCTGCAGACTGTGGCCTCTGCGTGACCAGGAACTCAGCGTGGCATTTTCAGAACTCATGGGAATGTACCCCAGGTTGGGACAGCACCCCTCAGCAGGCTGGGGCCTTGACCATGGGACTCAAGTGTCCCTGGAGGCCATTCCTGCCACCCCCTAAGCTGGGGTTTCCCCCACCGGCCACACTCAGAGCCGGGACCCACCCCTGGAGCCCGGGCAGAATCATGCCCGGGGCCTGGGTCTCCCCACGGGGCTCACCTCTCTGGCCTGGGGGACAGTGCGTACACACCACCTCACCGCCCCCCAGGATGGCAGTGCAGGCCGACTGGCCGGGACACGGGCAGGGCTTGCAGTCGTCCGCTTGGCCCGAGGAGGGGTTGCCATAGAAACCTGGCAAGCAGCGCTCACAGGATGGGCCCTCGGTGTGGTGGCCGCACAGGCAGGTCCCTGAGGGGCAAGACAAGCACTTACTGGCCACTGCCCTGGACCAGAACACGCCGAGAGGGTGGGCATCCCAGGAACAGGCTCCAGCTCCTCCTGGCAGGTTCACAGTCGATACTTGGTGCCTGCGTCTGCCTGGGTGAGCCATCCTCGGCTCTTACCTCGGTGTCCTCGCCCGAAACATGGGAATCACGGTGGCCTTGATCTCAAAGGGGCTTTGTCAGGGCTCAGGCAGGTCGCACACTCACAGAGCCCTGCACCCTCCTTGGCACACGTCACCAGAATCTCTGTGATCACAGCTGGCTGGCACCCCAGAGCTGCCGCCCAACCGCCAGGAGACACAGCCAGCACCAGGGATCAAAGCTAGAGGTGCTCAACCTGACCCACATCCCCAGTCCTTGTTATGTTAAATTGCCATGGGTGTCCTGGAAATGGCGATCCTCCTGCCTCAGCCTCCCAAGGAGCTAGGATTACAGGTGGGCACCCCTACCCTGCTTTCTGTTCCCTCTTAAGGTCAAGGGACCACAAGACAGAGGGACTCACCCCAAAGGAGGCACAGAGCAGGCATGACCTTAAGCACCCATGCAGGGCTCACCCTGTGGGAGGTTTATGGGCACCCAGGGGCCCTCCCTCTGTCCGGTGCCTGGAGACGGGGGCTTCTGTGAATCCCTCCTCCAGCCCAACAGTGCCTAATGCCTGCTCAGAGCCTGGGCACCACAAGGGAGGTGCTGTGGCAGGGACTGGACAGGAAGCGTGGCTGTAAAAGGGGTCCCCAGAGAGCACACCTAGGGTCCAGCTGGGGCCGAGACAAATGGCCGGGCAGCACCTACAGACTCCTGACTCCAGCCTGAGCAGGGTGGCTGCTGTGCCCTGTCACAGAGGAGGACTTGTTCAGGCAGGGCTGGGGATGACACATTGGTCCCATCCCATGAGAGGACTCTGCTTCCCCAACAGGGCCTGCCTGGGGCATGGCATGGGAGGACAGGGAAGCCTTGTCTGGGTTTGATTGGTGATGCCTGCCATGGGCACAGGAAGGGAGGGAGGACACCCACGTTCCTGGGTGCTCAGCACCACCTGCCCCAGGAAGTGTGTCCGAGATCACTGTCCCCACCGCACAGGAAGCAGGTTGGCTCAGTGAGGGCAGTGACTTTCCCGAGGTCACAAGCCACCAAGGGGTGGCTGTGGGCTGACCCCTGGGAGCTGCCTTCCCATGTGTGGCTCTGTGAATGTCCTCCTGCGTGGTCACTTGTCACCATAATGCCTCTGCCCATTGATTTTATTTGTTTCGAGACAAGCTGTAGTTCAGATAGGTCTTGAACACACAGCGATTCTCCTGCCTCAGCCTCCCAAGTGCTGAGATTACAGGTGCACATCACACCCGGCAGCCCCTGCCCTCTGTACCATGCATGCGTGGCAGGACCTCTGAGGGTTTCACTGAGCTCCTGGAGGAAGAGACTGGTCTAGAGCGGGAGCAGCCATGAGGACAGACAGCCCTGGGGTGGCCAGCTGGACGCCTCCCCAGATACACACAGGGTCCTAGCGCAGAACTGACATGCAGCTTCCGGTGGCTGCTTTTATTAAACTAGGAGATGCCCAGGCAGAAGCATGAGCCTGGCCGGGTGCCCCTTGCACCCATGCCAGGCTGACCCCATGCAGCACACATCTCACTGCAGCCAGGTGGCCTGAGGGTGCAGGGTCAGGGACTCACCTGTATTGGGGTCACAGGTGCCATGCTGGTTACAGGTGCAGGGGACACAGTTGGCATAGGGACCCCCCTGCGGTGTCTCCCTCTTGTACCCTGGAGCACAGGATTCGCAGAACTGGCCCGTGTAGCCCTGGGGACACGAGCAAGTCTCCACCCAGGTGGCTGTCGGGGACGGGCCCTGCAGGGCCCGAGCCGACGTGAGCTGCGCCTCGCTCAGGAGTACCTGGCCTGCAGAGGGAGGAGAGAGGAAAGCTGTGTGTCCCCTCACTCTTTCCTGTTCCATCTGCAGGGTGACAGGCCACGTCTACAGAGGCAGCTGTGATTTTTTGTTTGCTTGTTTTTTAGTATCAGGAATCAAACTCAGGACCTTGTGCCTGCCAGGCAGGTGCTGTGCCTCTGAGCTACATCCCTGGCCTGCAGTGTGATTTTTTTTCCTTCTTTTTTGAGATAGGGTCTTGCTATGCAGTTCAGGCTGGTCTCGAGCTCACTTTGTGGCCCAAGCTGGTCTCAAACTTGGAATAATAGTTCTGCCTCAGCCTCCTGAGTGCTGTTTTTTTTTTTTTTTTTTGGTGCTGGGGATTGAACTCATGACCTAGCGCTTGCAAGGTAGGCGCTTATGCCACTGAGCTAAATCCCCAGCCCCTGAGTGCTGGTAGTACAGGCATGCACCACCATACTTGGCTTGCAGCTGTGCTTTTTAACAGTCAAATTTTGAGAACAAGAAATAGAAGAGGGAGGGCCAGGGATTTAGCTCAGCGGCTCAAGTGCCTGCCTTGCAACGTGGGGTTGTGAGTTCCATCCCCGGTACCAGAAAAAAAAGAAAAAAAGAAAAAAAAGAAATAGAAGGGGGAGCTGAAGGTAGATGAAGGGTGAAATTTTAACACTTCCATCCAGTAAAAGGCACACTCCCATGAACCCCCTTAAAATCTCTCCCCTTGAGAGGTGTTATAAAAATACCTCGAATGCTGACCACACCCAGTGGAAAGGCTGCTCACAGCGACAGGACACTGTGCCCTCATCCCCCTTATCTGCTGGATCTGGTGCCGGCTCCTCCCCAGGTCTAAATGATGAGTCAGGACATCACGGCAGGCCCAACAGTGCACGACAGACCCTCAGGAAAGAGCACTGCAGAGCGGCTGCGGAGGGCGGCCAGGCCGGCGGGATGAGTGAGTGTGAAGTGCAGGGAGGAATTCCAGGGGGATTCCTGGCAGTGTGTCCTACTGTGACACATTCCTCTCAATGTAAGTACACACTGTGTATTTCAGTCACACCCCAGCCAGTGCTAGCCGCCTGCTAGCACGTGTGAGGCCCTGGGTTCCGTCCCCAGCGCCAACAGAGAGGGCTGAGAATTTCATGGGAAAATGTCCATTCTCGTGGGTTATTAAAGTACATCAATTTAAGTAACAAAGAACCAATCTCCAAACCCCAGCCAGGGAAATATTTTAAAGGCCAGTTATATCTGAGCATGGTAGTGCATGTCTGTAATCCCGGCACCCCGGAGCCTGAGGCAGGAGGTACACCCTGAGTTCGAGGCCAACCTGAACTCCCCAGGGAGATGTAGCCAGAAAAACAGAAAACCAAAATAACTAGGCCAATTATGGCAGAAGGTTGGGGAGCAGGGAACTCCCAGGGTCTGCCTTAGCTGGGTGCCCCTCTGGACAGTTTAAAGCGTACTCCCCAAGGTTTTTAGGTGATCTAAAAGGGTGTCGACACGAATGTAACAGCTTAGTCATTTAAATGTTTCTTCTGATGGGAGCATTTTGATAGAAAAGAAGCAAATTGACATGGAAATAACAGTGAAATTTCTTATTTGCAAGGAAAATGAACATTTTCTGTTCAAGTAGACAGCAGTGAGCTCATTTTGGAAATAAATTTGACTGACATTTGGGGGGCGGGAAACACTCAGGTGAGGATGCAGGAATGTGAAGCAGGAAGTGCTTCTAGTAACCCAGGAGTAGAGGGGCCTATCACAACCACGGCCATGCCCACACACTGAAAACCAACTCTCAATTCCAGGCAAAATATTAGAATAAAGGATCCGCGACGCTTCTGGCAGATGGCAGCGGGCAGACGGCACCGCTCACAACAGAGATGTGCTCGGCCTTGCAGAGGGAAACTTGGCAGCTTATATTAAATCTAAAATCTAAAATGTGTGTTCCTTGGCCTAATGTTTCCATCGCTAGGGCGTTGTTTTAAAGATACTTTTGGAGATGCAGGCACAGACCTCTTGGGGGACAGGTCCCCACCTCCTGTGGCCCTGGGTATCCTGGGGACCCCCAGCATGGCAGTGTCTGTCGCTAGGGCCTGGCTGGGCCCCATTGCGGGCATCTGTGCCATGGAAGCCTACGAAGCGGGTGGAGAGAACCAGCCTTTCCTAGGGTTGATGCCGAGAAGAAAGAAGTCCCAGAGTATTGCCCTGTGCAGCTGAATTTCTGTGTCACTGGGGGTTGGAGGAGGTTGTCTGGAAACAGAATCTTATCCCTGTTATGCAGGCTGGCCTTGGGTTTTAGGTAACCCCAGCTGCCCTCAAACTCACAGGGATCCTCCTGCCTCAGCCTCCCGCGTGCTGGGATTACACAGGTGAGCCACCACATCTGGCTCAAAAGTCTATATTAAAAGACAGAGTATTAAGAAGGTGCACTGCTGGGGATTTGGCTCAGTGGCTTAAGCGCCTGCCTGGCAAACACAAAGTTGTGAGTTCAATCCCTGGTACCAAAAAAAGAAAAAAAAGTGCACGTGGAAAAGTTGAAAGTGACACGCCCCCAAATGGGAACGGCTTGGGGCTTGGGCTCCAGGGGAAGGGTCAGCATGTCCACCTTCATGTCTGGCACACTAGGCACCCGGCATAGGGCACCTGGCATCGAGGAGAAGGCGCCCTGGGCTCTGTGACCAGGGTCGAGGGGAGGGCTGGAAGAGGTGCTGGTAGGAGCTGAAGTGAGGTTTGGGGCAGAGGAGGAAGTTGGAGACCCTCGGCGTCCTGGGGGGCTGTTGGGGGGCTGGTAAGGATGGGGGGCGTGTGCTGTGAGACCGCAGCTCTGAGGGAGGAAGAGGGAGCTACAGCCTGAGGGGCCCGAGGGGAGCTGGTCACCTCAGCCATGGACTCCCAAGGGAGCAGCACTACCCAGCAACCCGATAGCCTCTGGCTGTCATGATGGTAGGGTCACAGGAGCTGCCTGTTTCTGTGACTTCCCAGCATCCTTCTGGAGGCCCAAAGGGCAGAAACATCCCTCTAAAACCTCGAGCCAGCCAGGTGTGGTGACATGGACCCAGAATACCAGCACTCTGCGAGGCTGAGGCAGGAAGATTTCAAGTCTGAGCAAAATCTGGGCAACTTAGTGACTAAGTGAGCACCTGTCTCGGGCTGGGGATGTGGCTCAGTGTAAAGGCCCCAACTCGTAATGATCGGGCCGGTACGCCCAGTCAGTGAAGAATTAGGGTCAGTGATACCCAGGGGACATCTGACACCTGGCACTATGGGTTTCTACTCTGCCTTTATGAAGCAAGGAGACCGAACCACCAAGGCTAAGGAACTCTTTCAAAAGCAGTATGCCGAGCAAAGCGCTGGAGAGGAACCACCCCCCTGCTCTGGCCACTGTCTTTTGTGAGTGTCCCCACACAACCATGCTGACACGTGAGGTGTGATCTCAACACAGGGCAACTCTATATTTTTTAAAAATTTGCCACAGTGGAAGACACATTGCCAGGAATCCCCCTTAGAGTCCTTCCCTTTGCTTCACACAGGCTCATCCCACTGTCCCAGCCGCTTTCTGCAGCGGCTCTGGAGAGCTCTTTCCTGAGGGTCTGTCGTTGCGCTGTTGCCTCAGTGTCCCAAATGGATACGAAAGGTTCCCTCATGGTCACTTTGACTTTGGGAGGAGCCAGAAATCACACAGTGCCAGGCCCAATGAGTAGGGGAGGGGGGCGCACCGCAGTGTCCTGTTTTATGAGCGGGTGGCACCGGGCAGCAGCACTCACCATGTTTGTGGTTGCCTCTTGTAAAGCCGCTCATGAAAGGGGATTTTCAGAGCTGCTTCAGGAAGCGGCAGGAACTACGGGGTAAGTGTGTTCCAGGCGGGGAGGCATCTCGAGGGATTCGTGACGACACGCCTTTTACTGCAATGAACTTTTTGAAAATGCAAACGTTCGCCACACATTTGGATCACACCGAGGGCAGAAGCTTCCTGGCGATCGATGACCGAACCCCAGCTGTGTCCTGCACCTGCCACTCACAGCTGCACTGTGTCACCTGCTGTGGAGACACAGCTTCCGAGCTTGTTTCTCCTGGGCTTGAACTTACTGTGGCCATGTCCTCGTGGATTCCAGTGTGGGCATGCCTGAACCTCCCCTCTTTTTTGTCTTTTTTTGAGGCTCTCTATACAGTTCAGGCTGGCCTCGAGCTCACGCTGTAGCCCAGGCTGGTCTCAAACTCACAATGCTCCTCCTGCCTCAGCCTCCCGAGTGCTGGGACTACAGGTGTGCACCAAGACGCCCCGTCCATGCCTGAATTCTAAGGATCTGAATTCACAGAATGTTCTTTCTTTTTTGCAGCACTGGGATGGAGTCCAGGAAGTGATGACATGCGTCCCCAGCCCTTTCTAGTTTGTGGGACAGAATGTCACTAAGATGCCCGCGCAGCACTTTAATTCATGACCCTCCTGGCTCAGGGTCCCGAGGAGCTGGAATAACAGGTGTTGCCACCATGCCGAGCTCAAAGGATTAAAAAATACCACGTCCTTTCCTTTTATGTGTTCTGCCTATTGTAGGTAGCGATTATTTTTAAGTGCATGTAAGTAACTGTAACCAGGAACAAATCAGAGGTTAATTCTGTCCACTGCAAGGACCCAGGGTAAGAGATGGTGGCAAAACTGACCAGTGATGTGACAAGAGTGGGTCCCTCTGTGGGACTTGATAAAACAAAACAAACAAAACAGCTCAGACTTGCTCTTTGGGGCAGTTTGGGTGCAATACCATGAGTGACCAGCAGGGGAACCACGCTCTCGGGAAAACGCAGAGCAGTGAGTGACAGGGTCCTTCCAAGTGCAGGGACCACACCCAGGACAGCAGACTCTGCTGACCACACTCCTGCCCCCACCCACCCATCCAGTCCCCACGCTGTCCTCAGCCACCATGCCTGATGCTTTTATGCAATACAAATCTTAGTTGGGCACGGTGGTGCTTGTCTGTAATCCCAGCACTTGGCAGGCTGAGGCAGGAGGATCTCTGAGTTTGAGGCCAGTCTGGGCTCCACAGTGAGACCCTGTCTCAAAAACAAAGGAACACCCAGGCAGAGCCCAGCTTCTCAAAGTGGGGACAGTTATGGCTTTCCTGTGGGGACTCAACACAGCTGTGCAGAAGGCAGCCCAGCCCTCCAACCTTGGGTGACACTGTCAGCACTGACCAGAAGGGCCAGAGCCTTGACCGCTGGTCCAGATGCACAGAGCGGTCAGGTTGGCGAGGACCTGCTGGAAGTGGAAGGCGGGCAGCGGGGGCTGCATGTCCTCAGAGGTCTCTTGCAGGCCGCCAGGAACAGCTGTCACCGTGGGAGGCTGGTGAGGACAGGCAGGGCACTGCGCACACCACAGGGGAGTCCATGGCGTGTCCGGCCCAAGTCCGCCCTCGGGAGGAGGGGGACACTCACAGGAAGTGCGGCTGTGCCTGCCCCGGCTGCCCGGCGTCCTGGGGACCTGACTGGCCTAAAGGCCTCCGAGCCAGCGACAGGCCTGCCCCTTCCAGCCTTATCTGCGTGGGTGGTGGGGAGCCCCCTGGGGGCACCCAGAAGGTCAGGGTGAGGGGCTGCCCATAGCTGAGCCACTGGTCCCCAGGAACAGCTCTGGGGACAGGAGAAGGCTTTGAGGATCTTCATGTGCTCTGCTGGGTACCAGGCGTCCGGGCTCATTTTATAGCAAGGGAGCTTCGCCACTCCTAGGGGACAACGCCAGCGCAGCAGGCAGGGAGGGGGACAGGCTGGGCTCCGGCACAGTCCACACCCAGCCACGCCACTGTGCCATCTGGTACTGGGGTCTGAACTCAGGACCTTCACACTGAGCTCCACCCCCAGCCCTTTTGGGGTGTTTTTTTTTTTTTTTTTTTTGGTACCGGGGATCAAACTCACAACCTTGCACTTGCCAGGCAGGCTCTTATGCCACTGAGCCAAATTCCCAGCCTTCGTGTTTTATTTTGAGACAGGGTCTTGCTAAGTTGTCCAAGCTGGGCTCCAGCCTAGGGTCCTCCTGCCTCAGCCTCCCAGAGTGCTGGGATGATAGGTGTCCACCGCCACGCCGGCTTCACCTCTCTATCACTGGGTTCTTTCCCATCGTGTCACTAACAATGGGCAGCGCAGGATGTGACCCAGGCAGTGTGCTCCCTCCCTGGGCTGCCAGGTACCTGGGGCTGTGAGCTCCTCGTCCTCTGGGCCCAGGAGGACCCCACCCGGGCTCCATCTTGCAGGGCGCTCGGTACCCCCCATGCCTCTGGTGTGCCAGGCCCTGGCTCCTAGGCAGAAAACACAGATCAGACCCTCACCGATGTGAGCCGGAAAGCGTGGGGCGCTCAGGCCCAGCTCTGCAGGGTTGGTCAGACCTCAGGCCTGCCCTGGCCTGCAGGATTCTGCACTCAATCTGGAGACCTGGCCCCAGATGGCTGAGGCGGGAGGGCCTTGGACACTGGGACCACCCTAGGCCAGGTCCTGCTTTCTGCAGGGCGTCCAGCAGAGGGCGCACTGGCCTGGGTCTGGGGTGCCAGGAGCCCACTTTAGAGGCCCTGTCCCTGCTCCTCCTGCTTCTAGGGGACAGGCAGCAGGCAGGGTCCTCCGTGGCGCCCACTCAGGCTCTGAATTAACGCAGAGCCCCCCGCTCTGCCTGTTTCCTGCTCCAGAGATGCAGTGGTGCCTCTCAAAGTCCAGAACCCCAGACCCGCCCAGGAGCTGTACAGAAAGAAAGTGCAGAAGTGGAGGCCCCGGGAAGGGCAGTGGCATGTGTGAAATGGGGTGGGAGCACCCACCTGCCGGGACCCGGGACCTCTTCCTGCAGGCGGCTCAGCCCAGCGCCTTGCACACAGCGGGTGCTCAGTAAGTACAGCTCAGAGGACCGAGCCTGGATCCCCCGCGCTTAGGGCTCCGAGGAGGCTGGGCTCCACACCCACGCACCCAGCCTGCAGGCGCCACCCAGGGGACGAACCCCCGGGGGCAGGGGTGGGGAGGGGCTGGGGTCTGCAGGGGAGCCACCGCCCCCACCCTCAGGCCCTGGGTCCTGCTCCTGGTGGCCTCTCCCCGGCCGGGCACCGCTTACCCCGGTGGAGGCTGGTGAGGACGTGGGGCACCTGGAACCCGGCAGTGGCCGTGCACGCCTTGGAGTGGCCGTAGCAGAAGCAGCTGCTGCAGCCGGCCGGGTTGTGGGGCTGCAGGTTAAATGTCCCGGGGCGACACCTGGGAGAGATATAAGACAGGCCGAGGGGACCACGTGAACCACCTGGAAGAACCAGAGCCAGGGGTTCCAGCAAGGCTCAGGCGGACACAGGGTCACAGGGGAAATTAAAAGTAGGTGTGTTTTTAAACTGGACCTGGCCGTGCACACCTGTAAACCCATCCCAGCACTGTGGGAAGCCGAGGCAGGAGGATCGAAAGTGTGAGCCCAGTTTTAGGCAACTTAGCAACTTAGTGAGACCCTGTTGCATAATTAAAAAAAATAAAGTAGGGATGGGGCGTAACTCCAGGTTCCATCCTCAGCAACACACACACACACACACACACACACACACACACACACACACCTTTGCGTCTATACATGGGTTTTTCCCCCAAATGACCAGGAGTTGCAAAGAACATGGGCAGCTCTGAACCCACTTCCCCAGCCCTGAGCGCACAGCGGCCAAGGCTGGCTGGGCCCTGGGCAGCATTGGGTCCCTGTGAAGGACCCAGAGCTACGCTTCGCTGTGACTTGGTCCCGTCTAGGCCGGAACCGCTTCTCAGCCGGTCCCTGCCGCTCTGGATCTTAAACTTCCAGAAGCGGTGCTGCTTGGGGGAATTTATTTCTATTGTTGAATTTTGAGACAGGGGCCTCGCTCAATCACTCAAGCCAAGTTCCTGCCTCAGCCTCCGAGTGCTAGGACTACCAGCCTGTGCCACCAACCTGGCTCAGGGGTGTTTTAGAATGCAGTTTCCTCATGAGACTGAGGTCAGGGGTTGAGGAAGAAATGCACCGAGGTGAAGCGTCTCTCTCCTCACCCCACGGGGAGACAGGAGACCTGCGTGACACCGGCAGAGGGATGCGACCTCCCTGGGCTTCTCCGACAGCTCAGTGGCTGTGTTCAAACCCTCAGAAGCCTTTGAGGCTCCCTCAGGGGAGGGTGGCGGGGGAGCAGCAAGCACTTGGGGACCCACAGGCCGAGACCCAGGTCGCAAGTCAACGCTGGGGAGGAGACATCTGGGGCTCCCCAAGCACCTGCTTCTCCAGCGATCACCCCCCACTGCCTTCCCTTCCTCCTGCCCCTCCATGCTGATTATGTGGCATGCTGTGGGTACCCTTTGTCCCTCACCAGTCTATTTATTTACCTGATCAGCTATTTACACCAGCCGTGGAGCTGTGTTTACCTAGTCTCTGGGCTCTAATGCAACCCAAACATTATTTATTTTGCTGCTCCAGCTGTTCCGGCTTCGGCTTCGGGAGCTGTGTCAGGGGCTCCCGTGACCTTCTGCATGGTCCCATCCCGGCAGTGGCATGGGTTCTGGTCAGGTTGCTCAGGGCTGGGGGTGGAACCCAGGCCTCCTGCTCGCTCGATGCACCTGCACTGTACTGTAGCGGGTGGCCTGGCTCCAAGCCTGGGTTTGGTTTTAACCAACTTCTTGATTTCTGGTGCTATAACCGCTCTGGGCTCATCTAGTCTTTTTTTTGTTTGTTTGTTTGAGACAGGGTCTCACTATGCAGTTCAGGCTCACTTTGCAGCCCAGGTTGGTCTTGAACTTGCAGTGATCCTCCTGCCTCAGCCTCCCAAGTGCTGGGATTACAGGCGTGTGCTACCACGCCCGGCTCTGGGCTCATGAAATTTTTCCCCTGCCATCCCTAGACACAGCCTTTCTCCAGGCAGCCCTGGGAAAGCCCTGTGTCCTGAGTACAGATTCCTGGTTGTATTTGTGGGGCTGCATCTGAGCAGCCTGGTGGAGGCCTCTGACTCACCCCGACGCCCAGTAAGCTCAAGAGCTCACCTCACCCACTGCTCTGGTTTCACCAGTGGGTAAACTGAGGCTTGGAGGAGCGGACCCGTTCTGGACTGCAAGGCAGTCAGGCAGATCCTAGGGAACGCCCAGGCCCACCTGCTCCAGACTCCAACCTGCACCGGGGGCAGCCTTGGGGGAGGAAGACCTGAGAGACAGTGCCCGGGGCGGCCTGGGGCTGGCCGAGGTGAGCGCCAAGGCTGGGGCCAGCCAGGCATGCCTGGCAAAGGCTTCTGCTGTCAGACATGAGGCTGGGAAGTGTATGTCCAAGGAAGCTGAGCCATGGTCTCTGCCAGTACCACAGCCAGCACTCTGCAGCTTCCTGAACCCTTGCAAGAAGTTGTTTAGGGGACACGGGGCCTTGGGAAAGTGCCCTTGTCTCACTGAGTTTCAGATGCTCCGTTTGCACCATGATAGGGTTGTAAGGACAGCAGTGCCCCAACCTCGGGTCAGCTTTACCTGCCTTCTTAAAGCAGGGCACTGAGAAGGATTCTGAGGTTTCTGTAGGGCTCACATTAAATGCTGCTGCACTCCATTAGTGATGTCTGCTGTGGGTGTAGAATGGGAGGGATGCAACAGCTCTCCATTAGTAATGTCTGCCATGTGGTGTAGGAGAGCTGTGACAGTGTTCCATTGGTAATGTCTGCCCTGAATGTGGAGTGGAGGGCTGTGTTGGCAGTGCTCTATTAGTAGGATTCTGAGTTTGAAAAAAAGGTGCTTTTGCTCATTTAGGAAACACCAGTGGTGTTGGATCAAAGTGTAAACTGTGCCCGAAGCCTGGAGCCTTCTCAGATGGCAGATCCAAGGTGCTTCTGGAAGGGTGGGGGGTGACGGTTGCCTTGTCTGCAAGGACCATCCCCTGTCCCTCCTCCAACCCCATAGCACCTCATCAACACCCCGAAGGTCGAAGCTCACTGCTGAGGGGTGCACTCACCGGTCACACAGGTCGCCTTCCACATTCTCTTTGCAGGAACAGCTCCCACTGCGGGGGTCACAGGTCCCCAGGCTGCCAGCGGCACTGCAGGTGCAGGGTCTGCCAAAGAGCCAGGGCGGGGGACAGGGGTTCAACAAGCACCTCCAGGAAGTGTGCCCCGCCTGCCTGCACAGTGACAGCCCTGCCCACTCGCCTGCTCCTCCCTCCGAGTCTTCACCAGCAGCATCCACCCCTCACCCATCGGCCTTCACTTCCTGCCCGTTCACCCAGCCTGCAGCAGGCACCCTTCCACCGCCACAGTCCTCG
>PVLA01013623.1:0-35732 GCA_004027455.1 Hydrochoerus hydrochaeris
TCCTCCTTTCCCTTCTCTCTCACTATCTTGAACTGCTACCAGAAAACAGCAATTAATCATTAATATATACCAGATATATCTCTTGAATCTTGGGGTTTCTAGCTTCTAGAACTATAAGCCAAGTAAATTTCTATTCATTAGCAATTGGTCTGAGGTGTTCTGTTATAGCAGCAGAGCATAGACTAATATACAGCCCCTCCAATATTTGCCCCCAGTTCCATTGTTTAAGTGAATTCATAAGCCCCCCTAAATCTTACTTACTTTTTGCATCTAACCCTTATAATAGTTTCTTATTGCCTTCGAACAGTGGTGCACCTTTTGGAGCTGTTGGTGATGCAAACAGCCCCCTGTGGCATGGGCATGTGTGCTGTAGGTTCCCACCACTAGTCTAGAGTACTTTTCCTTCCTCGTACACCTCCAGCCCACATGCACAGCCCTGTGGGTGCCCATCAGAGCTCAGCAGTTTGCTGCCGATGTCCTCTGGAGCCAAGTGGATGCTGGCTCTGCTGACATCACTTGGATTCTGAAAAACAACAAATGGGCAGTACTAGTGCTGCTGAAACTCTCTGACCCTCTCTCCGGGGAAGAGGTGGGTTTGACGGCATTGTGGCAGATTGGAGGAGGTAGGAAGTAGGAAGTAAGACACACTTGATTTCTCTGCATCCATCCTACCAGGGCACAGCTGACATCAGCTGCTCCTTACTGAGATGCAGAGCTGCTTACCCTTACTCTGCCCATCAGAACCAACTTCCTTTAGTAAAAGAAAAAACATTTGGGTCTATAAACACCTTTTCAAGATTATATGTTATGTGAAAGGTCAGAAAGTATTTTATTAATGATGTCCATTGCTGATATCCATATTTACATTCTAAGTAAGTTACAGTCATTTGGATATTTTGACTTTCAGTTCAGAATTGTGATTTTTATTTAGGTCATATATATAGATCTAAATATATTTAGATATGTCTACACACATATGTATGAAATACATATGTAGTCATAGATATTCATTGATCTTGAAAGTGATAGGAAGAAAGTCAAAGCTAACTTCACAATTCTAACATTTGATGAGTAGAAAAAGTGACTGTATAGATCTATAGATGTATCTGTAGATACACGGATACATATATTTGTATACATACAGATTAGAGAGAGAGAGTACATGCACACATGAGAGGGCTGTACTTCTCAACTAGGTTCAAGCCAAATTGATGTAGCCATAGCTATGTTGCCTCTACCTACTCTATGCAATCAATAATACATGTGCATTATAGTAAGTGTGTGTTGACACACATATGAAATTATATTTTTAAAAGAGTTTTAACTAAGATTATGGGCTTAAATGGCATAAATACTGGATTAAGAGAAATTAATTATGAGTTACAGTCAGGAAAACATAACATTTCTGTGGGCAGGTGTCAGGAAAGAGATTTCATTTGACAGGTTAAATGGAGCTGTATTTTACTGTTCGCTCAGTCTTGGGCAGCTAGAATTGCACATGGCAGGTATTTGAGGAGTAAATAGATGTGGTAGATAAGAGTAAATTTGTGAAAATGAGGGGTAGCGTGTGCGTGCTGGGGGAGACATCAGCCTGAATGTAATCACGAAGGAGGGTGTGAGCTGCTTGTCCTGGGGTCTGCTCTAAGGTGGGGAGCAAACACTCTGGGAAGAATGAGTAGATGGGGTGGAGCCTGTTGTTGTTGCTCCTGTGTTTCAGCCCCAAGTGCTTGTTAAAGTGAGGAAGTAACCTGATCTGAGTTGTTCTTCACTGTTAAAGTGGGCTTGTGGAGGACCACAGATAGGAAAGTGGTGTGAATGATAAAAAGAAAAGAGAAGGTGGCCATGGGAGTGGATTAGCATTGTGTGTGTGTGTTTTTTGGGAGGGATTCTTTAATGTATGAGCATAATGTTCAAGGCTGTCTTGAGGAGGCAGGGATTAATCAATAGCTTTTAAGGAAAGAGTGGGCATTGACCCTTTGAATTTGCAAAGTGACAGGGAAAAAGTAAAGCTAATTTCACTAGAAATAATGAAAGCCTGAGGTCCTGAGTTTGATTCCAGAGAGAGAGAGAGAGGGAAAGAGAGAAGAGAAGAGGAGAAGAAAGGAGAGGAGAGGAGAGGAGGCGTGAGAGAGGGAGAGAGGAGAGGGGAGAGAGGGAGAGAGGGGAAGGAGAGAGAAGAGAGAAGTGTGATTCTTTGTCTGAAAGAGGAATGTTTGTAAAAGCTGACAAGGATGTAATAAATCCACTAATACAACTCAACGTGTCGGTGGGTTTATATTCTTTCCTGTAATTGATAGTTTTGTGTGACTACTTATGTGTTCCTAGATATGATGTATGTTCCAGTTCTTATTGTGTAGTGCAGAGCCTTTAAGAACAGTATAATAGGAAATAAAAATCCTATAAGACTTAATTATTTTACGTACCATTTCTAAGTAGCTTTTGTAGGAGATTTATTTAAATTTCAATTAAAAAAAAGAAAAACTGTTGAGCAGCTTTAATTCCACCTCGCACTTTTCATTATGCATTAGCAATTAACTTCTCTCAGGTTGATGAATTTGAACTTGATCAATTATCTGATAGTAATTACTGGCATAGAGTGATTATTACTGCTGAAGTAACATTCTTATTTCATCTCTGCGTGTACCAAACACCTTTCACAGAGGTGCACATTTGACTGCAGTATATAACTTGCTCTTTTGGCTTCTGGCACTGAGGTCAAATTTGTTAAATAGAGTTGTATTGAACAAATCCCCTGGTGTCCTGAACAGAGTGGGCACACTCTCTGGCTCCTGGAAGAGGCTCAGTCTTTCTCCTTTAGCAGGCTCTAGAGTTGTGTTTTTGTTTTTTGGCAATTTTCTTGTCTTTTTTCTAACTGCCAGCAGGGTTATACTGCCTTTTGCTCCTCTTTGTGGCTCAAGTGTGTCTCCACAGGAAGGTTGTGTCTGCTGCTGGATTCTTCAGCTTTCTGAGAAGACTCTTACAGGGCCACAGGCTGGCCTGTGTCCTCCTCTTTCTTTGAGATCAAGTGAGAGTGTTGAGAATGGTGTATGAATCAGTTTTCTAAACTTCTTAATGAAGCATCTGTGGGGTTCTAGAAGCCCAACATAACATTTTTGACAAGGTTGATTTTTTTTTTTTCCCTGAGGCTTTTCTCCTTGATTTGTCTCCTTCCTGTGTCCTCATGTGGTCTTCTTTCTGCCACTGTCCTTAAGTGTTGTCTCCTAAGGATACCAGTTGAATTTAACTAGGAATACCTTGATGATCTTGTATTAAATTAATTACCTTTTAAAAAGACCTTATCTTGATATATAGTCACATTCAAAGATACTGGGGGATAGAACTTAAACATACAGATTTTGGGAAGTCACAATTTGGCCCATACCCAAAGGAAAACTAGGACATTTGAGAATCTTTAAAGGTGAATAAGGGTGAATCAATAAAAAGGAGAAAAAGATTTGATTTTAGCAAGGAGTAAGGAAAGGTTGTGCATGCGCAGAACATTGTTAATTTACAGAACATGTGTTGGAATGATCTTGTTTCCCTCCCAGCATAGCATAAGAGGTAGGATGCAGCCCTTGATATTGAATGTTGCATCAGACTCAGAGAGGTTTCCTGAACTTGTGCAGTGAGCTAGACTCAAACACAGTCCTTAAACAAGTGGTGTCAAACTTGTGGCATATGTGCCTCAGTGGACTATTTGTATGATTGAAATCGAGATCACTGCTTTAGATTTGGTCAAGTATTCTTTTCTTATCCCAGGCAAGGAGGCAAGAAGAATGTTAAAGCCCTTTGCAAGTTCCGTGGCTTTTTTGTTGTGCTTTATTTTGTTGTGGAAACTTGGGAGATAGTTGTCAGCTTGTTCTGTTCTTATTTTAGCATTCATAGTGCAGAAGTTCATGCTGAGCTAGAGAGAGAGGAGGAGGAGGAGAGGGAAGGAGAAAGGGGAAAAAGTGGGGAGGAAGGCGGGGGATGAGGCAGGCGTTTTCAAATATAAATCAGTGGAGAGATTGATGAAGTAAGCTCCCATATTCTCATCACCAAGTCAGCAGTTGTGTAGCTTTGACCATGGTCACTTCATCCATTCCTTTCTACTCCTCAGAGCAAATCTAAGATAGGTTTCTTCCACCTGTTTCAGGATATAACCTGAAATGGGCATTTTTATTGCATAAGCATAATGCCCCTCAGAGTTTCACTATTGCTTCAAAAATGTTATTTATAATAGGTTTGCTCTGATCAGAATCCAAATAAGGGCAACTGGTCAGTACTCTAGGTTATGTTGGACAGTGACTTTTCTTGCCTCTGACTGTTGAGTTCAAGGACACCTGATGTTTAGATCTCTGGAGAGAGAGGATTCATTGAGTTGGTTTATTTTGCAGTAAAGTGGGTAATGATGCTCACCTGGGCAGGGCATGAGCCTGTTTTTTAAAGTTCAGTTCTTTATTTTTGACTGAATTTCCAAGTCTTCAAGGAATCATCCAATGATTGCTTTTTATATACTAGTCATATTTTTAGAAGGTTAAACAATGTTCCAAAAAAATTGTAAATAAACAAAAAACCCAAACGCTTTGATGGATCTTTACAAATTGCGTTGGGATGCATTTTAATGTATCTGCTGGTGTTTGACTTTCGGTTAATGTTGATTCATTACATTTTTGTCCACATGGAACATTGTTTTCTAGCTTCTTTTCCAACCACAGCTCAAGAATACAAAGCTGGTAAAACAAGTTGGTAAACACTTATTTTCATCAAGTGTTATTTTTATATTCAACAGGAATGCTGCTAATGTGAGTTAGTAAAGATTCTGATGCCACTGTTGAGTGATGACAACTTTTGAAATACTATAGTCTTGTATTTTGCTAACATTGTGTCTCTTCCAATAGGTATAAATGACCAAGGATTGTACAGAGTTGTGGGGGTGAGTTCAAAGGTCCAGAGACTTCTGAGTATGTTGATGGGTATGCCTCTTTTCTAATCATTTTTCCATGATTTGTTTATGTTCATTGATTTCACAACTTAATATTTCATAGTAATGTACCTCATACCGGTGAACCCATTCTTCTGTGAGATGAACTGTCTCCTAAGCAGAGACAGGCAATTCAGATTAGCATTTGCATCACTTTAGATGATCTCCTTTGTCGTTATTTATTAAGAGGTAAAGGAAAAAAAAAATGAGACTCATGGGCTGGTTTCTGGGCAAATGTCTCCCACTGCTTGCTTCCCATAGCAAAGTGGCAGTCAGGCTTCTATGATTTGCATGACTTCCAAATTGCCTGTCCAGAATCTTGACAGTACATTTGGTTGGACAAGACCACTGGGACTCGCTCATTTTTATGGAGCTTCCAAAACTGTCATTTGACAGCAAGGGTCTGAGTCTCAGGGATTCATTGGTATGCACAGTGGCTTGTTTGTAGTTTGCACCAGGCACTTCTCCAGAACCATGCCTGCTCCATCTGTGCTGATAACACAGTGTTCTTTGGCATTGCAGACTAGAGGAAGCCAGAAAGTGAATTCATTTCATTACCCCAGACTTTATGTGAATGACAAAGCACTTTTCCATTACGCACTGTTGTCAGCTCAGTGCCACCTGTAAGACACGCTACTTCTCCCCTGCCACAAAGCCTGCTGTGTCTTGAGTGATGATGGCTTATCAGACTGTAGGCTCATCAGACCATTCTGTCATCCTGACCTTGCTCCATGTTAATTTATTCAATATCTCACTTTAATTAATCCATATTAGCAATGCCCTCAGGTGTGCTGTGAATGCTTTTAAACCTGTCTGCATCTTAAGGCTTTGTAGCAAAGACTCATTTCTAGAAAGCATAAACTAAGGTGAGCAAAGTCCACTGACATGTTGTGGACAGCACTTGCTTGTTTGGCTGTATTTGAATTTAGGATTTCCTAAGCAACCACCTTTTTTAGCTATTAACCGCAGGAAAAATTGGCCATCATCATTTGGAGAGCTCTGTTAGAATACATTTCCTTTCATGAGCTGTTTTCATTTTCTGCCTCTCTTGAGTTGACTTCAGTGTGTGATTCTGGCAGACATACTTTCCTTTTTACCATTAGTGGGCTCCAAATTAAATAGACTAAGGTTGCCAGGGGTTCAGTAGCAGCTGGAAGAGTTTAATGGGGCTACAGCATCTGTTTTTACTTAATTTTAAAATTAGAAACACTTCTCTCATTTCCAGTACAGTGTTACAGTGATTAGAATTGGAAAACTCTGTTGGTATCAAAATGGAAGATTTGGCCTGAAAGGTACATTTGAGCGATAAATTGGCCATTAAGGATCCTGGCATTATTTTCTGTCACCTTCTTGTTCACGTTCAAGGAAAGTTTGAACAAGGGTGCTTCTGCAGTCACTCCAACATGTTAAGCTAGCTCAAAATTTGTTCTTAATCTCATAAAATCCTACATACAGGACACTGTCAAGCATAGGTGATAGGTTCCCCTGCTCCTGGAGCATGTCCCAAGACGGTTCTTACTTTATGAGATGTTTTTAAATAACCCTTCCAAAAATTCATGACCTGGAAACCTGTCCTTACTTTCCATAGCATCAGAGTAGAGAGGTCCAGGACACAAGTGTGTCACAGCCTCGTTCAAGTTGCTGGCAAAAGAAATTATGTTTTCAGTAATATTCTGCAACCAGAGGAACTTTGAGAATTGGCATGAGAGAAGGATCCTGATTTGTTACTTCCTGACTAAATAATTCATTTAAGAGGGCTGTACAGTATAAATTTGTTTTTATTAATCTAAATAATCCCTACTATGAATTTAACATTGTTGATAAAAAATTGGATTTGCATTAATGCTTTTTTTTTGTTACTTTGTTACCAACACAAACCTTACTCTTGACAAAGTAGATGTATTGTTTCCTAATCAATTTAAGACTTCCTTAACATATTGGTATTCAATTTAAGTCTCCAAATGGAAATAATTTAATACTTCTTCCAAAAAAGTGTTTTAGGGTTTTGGAAATTCATGTGTATGGAATCCCACAGATAGCTTCAACTTTTCTCGCCTCTACGTTGTTTCTCTAAAGAGAAGAAATAACCAAAACAAAACAAAATGGGTGGACCTGCCAGATTTTTAATTTTGTTTTTTTAAGCCAGTTGGCACCTTCTGTTATTATTCCTGAAAGTAACATGTTTATTTCAAATTTGAATTTTTTCAAAGCCCATTTTGTTTGTGCTGTTTTTCTTAAAAATGAAAACGAATCTGAATTTTTAAGCATCTGAGAAAAAGTTCTAAGCCATCGCATTTTTCAAGCAGCACTTCCTTGATTTGCTTTAGCTCTAGAGAGCTATTTATTTTAGTTTTTAAAAATGATTGCTATTTTTACATAAAATGTTTTGCATTTTCTGTGTAAAATGTTTTAAGTGTTCTTTAAATACTCACATGTAAAATGTGGTGGAGTTTTCTAAAGAAAGAACATGTGCTTGACTCTTCCGCATACTCTCGTTACTTGTCTTCTTTTCATGGTTTATTTTTTCCTTCACGTTTAAGACTAAAATAGAGAAAAATGTTTCTCTCCATTATCCTCTTTTCTCCCAGCTCCTCTTACCTTCAGACCCTTTCCTCAGCTCCTCCTCTTCCTCTCCATCCATTCTGTCCTCTTCCTCTTCCTCCCCATCCTCCTCTTCCCCTTCCTTTTCCTCATCTTCTTTCTCACATCAGTATGAAATAGTGAAAACCATTGACCCAAGAAATTTGTCTCAAAGGAACTTATTAAAACTCCCTCAGGCCAGCTGAAGGAGAGGGCTGTCTTGTCCTCCCTGGGTGCTGGGAGTTACTGGCCTTGTGCATTTCCTTCATGCTGGGAGCAGGAGATAACATTCTGAAATTCCACCAGCCTCTGAGCTTAGCCCTGAGCTGAGCTTAAGTTGCTGAAAACAAAAAGAAGAAGCAAAAAGCCCCACTGAGTGAGTTGAAATATAGAACAGTTGAAGAAGGCAGGGAGAAAAAAGGGGTAAAATGTCTTTGAGGCAATCATGGCTTCTTAGTAAATGAGGATAAAATATAAGATAGCTAACAATAGAAAGTGTAGATGAGAACTGATTCAAGTTAGAGTTATCTTAGGAGCATGTTCTTTCCACTTTGGAATGAAGCCAGTGCAGGTGAGAATATGAGGTAGTGTAATATATGTGGTCTAGTGGATTTGGTGGTTATTTCTAAATCTTACTTGCAAAGCCAGCTGCATAGTTTCATTTATTTTTAGACATAGAGCCATTGAAAATAAAAGTAACTTAGAATTTTGCTTTTAAAATATTAGCATGTTTATGTTGCTTGCAGGATGACTAGTCATTTGGATTGGGGGCAAAAGTGAACTAACATAAGTGAACAATTCTGAATTTTGATTATAAAGCATATTTTCAAAACTTATCCAGCCATTGTGTTTCTTCAAGTACTTTAAAGCTGGCCTCAAGTCCATGCTGAGTAGGGTGTTAGCTGCTGCGTAAGACTGAACTTTGCATCTAGGTTGCGTTGCATGTTCCAGTTTGGAAGAAATGACCAGTGGTAATGCAGGCACGAAACAGTCTCCCAAACAAAAAGTCAAAAACTCTTTACTCCTGTTAGTTTAGATTTTAACTAATCACAGGATTTATTTATTTATGTTGCTCAGGAAGGAAACAGAAGTTTTCCCTCATTTATGGCAGAACATATAATCTCAATGAACACTCCAAACGTATTTTTATGTTAGAATTCTAAACAAGTTAACAAATTCTACCTAGTTCCGGTGCCTCCACCAATTGTTAAGGCCTACTGGGGACGATTGAGTTATTTGAAAACAGTGAAAATCTAATAGAGGATTAATAATATAGACTCTGTGTAGTCATTAGCTTCTGATGTGACAGCTATTTTTTATTCCATGAATTTAGAAGGATGGCTTATTTTTCCATGGAAAGAATACAATTCTCAAAATATAGAATGATAATTTGGTAGACAGTTGGAAATAAAAGATTTCCTTTAGAGGCCTGTTGGATTTTAAAATGGTGATTTGCTGGTAGCAAGTTGATTAAAAATGTTATCTGACTTGTATGTTAAAATGAGATTTAAATAATTGATTTAATGAGAGACAGAATATTCAGTTACAGAAGTAATTGGTTGGCAAAGCCTTTAGAACAGAATTATTTAGTCCTAGTTATAAAGGATTGCATCTTTAATCAGGGTGCTTAATTTGATTTCTTGAATGTATCTGTGGCTTGTCTGACAAGCTCAGTAACAAATGAGTTCTGAATTGTAGGAACTGATCAAAATGTAATCAGTGTCAATTGCCATTGTTGTAGTTTATTGCATATTGCTGTCAGTTGCTGTAATCAAGAAATGTTGAAGTGCTTTAAAAAGACTCCAGACCTTTGAGTAATTGACTTCATCTGTATGATGTTATGGCTTTGAAGTAACCATTACTTCCTGTTTTATTTTCAAAAAGTCTAACATCGAGTTATTATCCATTCTTCATCATGGCCAAGCCTCAGACTTTTCAGGCAACTTCACGTGGTGGTCCCATTTTGAGCCTTTACTTCTTAGTGCTTTTAGAAAGCAAGTACTAGCAACATGTTTTCTTCTTTACATAGACAACCACTGTAAGAGAGAGGGGAAACAACTAAAACTACTACAGCCAGTTTTTGGGGGTCTTGGTTGAGACATTGTTTAAGAGTGAGGGAGAAAATTTCTTCCATGAATTTCATCTTTCCCCTTTTACATGATAGGGATGTAGAAAAGGGATGTAGGAAAGTTTATATTGTTGGCTTGATAACATTATTACCTCCTACTTGCTTGTAGTAGGATCTACTGCTGAAGGCTTTTTAGTGATTTAGCTGTGGCACTAACCTGCTACATTTAGCAGTTCATGAAAATAGGTGTATATTCTTGAGTTGCTTTGATTCTCACAGTGGTTCTGTGAGAGTATTTACGTGATGTCAGGATAAGAAGTTGAGATAGGTTTGGGCCTGCTGGCCCAGGTTGGCACAAGCATTGAAGGGATGGGAGGATGCCCATGTTCCCAAGGTCCTCCTCCTGCCAGGGGCGCTGAGGGTTCTGGCCAGAGGTTCAGGGATCAAAGACACCACTCTACTCGGGGAGGTTGCCTCTCCCACCAGGCTTTCTTTTCATTTCAACTCAGATTGACTCTCACTGTTCCTTGTCTCTCCCCCTTATTTCTTTTGTATCACACATCTTTTCTTTAAAACTTATTATTTTATATGGCATTTGGAGCAGTGCATCTTTAACACTTTTAGACAAGAGAACTAGCTCAATGTACAATGACTGTCAGTGGTGTTACACAGAAGTGTCCAATACCTGGTTCCTGGGTCAGCGTGAAATAGCAATGTGAAAGATTCCTCATAGATGACCCCTCTCCCCCAGTTTAGGTGACTTTTTTTATTTTAATTGATACATTAAAAATATAAAAATTATACATATTAATGGAGTAATGTGTTTTGATGCATGAATACATATGTCACATGTATTGTTTTAATTAGGTTAAACCATAAATGACTTTAAGTGTGTGTTGTCACATTCTCTGTTTTGGTTGGTCATGTGTCATTCTACATAAAAATGGTGTAATGGATACAATGACCTGTTGCCATTCTGATAGTTGTTTTTATGTTAATGAATGCATCTTCTGGTTGCCACGTAATAGATAATGCCATGTGATAGCAGTAGTGCCACCCAGTGAACTCATCTGCCTAAAAATGTTCCATACTTCAGCCATGGCTACTGAGTAATACCTTTAACACGATGCTATTGATGATAGCATTAGCTATTCATGATTTAGTGCAGCAGGGGGGTGTTGAAATGCTATATTCCTAATTATTCTTTACCTCTAGCCCAAGCCTCTAGCCTTGTGCTTTTCTAAAGTGCTATGAATGTCTAGTAATAGAACATGGCTGATAGTATTACAAGTTGTTTTTATATATATATATATATATATATATATATATATATATATATATATATATATGTTTTTTTTTTTTTTCATGGAACCATAGGGCTAATTTATTTGTTTGGTATTTTAATTTATTTGTTTGGTATTTTAAAATGGAAGCTTTGTGAGTTTGTTAAGAAGGCCTTTGAGTGCTCTGGGTTTTAATGAGTTTCTCTTCTTTGCTTGGTCACTAGATGTAAAAACTTGCAATGAGCTGGACCTGGAGAATTCTGTAGACTGGGAAGTGAAGACCATAACAAGTGCCCTGAAACAGTATTTGAGGTAAGGTTCTCTCTCTGTGGAGAGGTGACCTAAAACAGATCGCTCACTGTGTATATCAATACCAATCGTTAAGATAAATCTTACTAAAAAGGAGAAAATTTACGAGGTGTATTTAACAGTATTCCAGAAACTGAGGTAAGGCGTCAGTGAACATCAATTGCAGCAGAACACAATTGGAATAGACTTGAATTTGAAAATAGTTTCTATTGCAAATGAAGTTTTATGAATTAAACACTATGAACCAATAATGGAGGCTATTTTTTGACTTCCTTGACTGTCTTATTTATGTTTTAAGATGAAGATGATTTTTTTAGTTGAAATTTAATTGATTTGAACAAGAAATTTATAATACTTAAATATAAAGCTACTTAAGAAATTTATTTGCTAAGATTTTGAGGTACATTTAAGTTGATTGTTTATTATATGTAAACACATATGACTGGAGTTAAGAAAGAGCTTAATCATTTTAGTGAGTTATTACCCTTTCTTTACAAAAGAATTTAATGATCAGTAGTTTGGAGTTTAGTGAAGAATAAGTAGAGAGCACGAAAAGAAATGAATGAAAGACTGAAACAGGAATCACTGTAACTATCCTGTGGTTCTCTTGGGCACTTCCATTTCTATATGGCAAAAAAAATGGTTGTGCTCCCCAAAGATTGGTTCTTTTAGCTGTACTGCAGTGGTTTTTCATGTAAAAATTACTTGAGTTAGCCAGGTGTGATGGCTCACACCTGTAATCCCAGTACTCGGGAGGCTGAGGCAGGAGGATTGTTGTGAGTTTGAGACCAGTCTGGGCTACAAAGTTAGCTCAAGGCCAGCCTGAACTGCATAGCGAGACCCTGTCTCAAAAAGATTTAAAAAAAAAAAATTACTTGAGTTCCAGTGAGCACATTAGAATCTCATTATGATACTTAATTATTGTTTTAAAAAATGAGCAAAAAATTCAAATGCAGAAGACCAGAGACATTGGGGTAAAGAATCTTCATAGCTCCTCATCACCCTTCTTCAGTGATCAACATCCTGCCACTGTTTTTTGATAATTCTTGAAAAATTTTCTGAAATGCCGTGTTACGGGACCCATTAATCCTTGAGTATATCTCTTAAAAAAAGATGCAGGGCTTCAAAAATTCAATCAGAAATTAATATCATCTTCCACTACCGAGTTCATGTTCAGTTTTTACTGATTTTTTTAGAAGTCTTTTTGTGTTTAGTCTAAATAACACGGGATTAAACGGTGTTGACCCTTCACATGGCCTGTGTGTTTAGTTTCTTGTCATCTGTACAGTTCTCCCTCAGCAAGGGAATGTTTTTATTGATGAACCTGGATTTTTAACTCCGCTGGTTATTGAACCCTGGACCTCACATGTTCACGTGTGCTGGGCAATGCTCTACCACTGGGTTCCTGAGTCATTTTTAAAAATAGAATTTTCTGCATCTTAAATAGAGCAGACTATATTCTCGTGGTGTCATTTAACATGTATCTCTAGCCATCATATTTCCTGCACATACTTAAATCTGTGGTCTGCTAGATTCAGATCTTGAGTGATTGATTTCAAGAATCCATTACAGTGGAGCTGTATTCTTGCTTTTGTACGCTCTCACGTGGTCTTACGTTGTGATTATAGCAACATTTGTCCTTGGGTTCATATATTTCCTGTTTTTGAATATTTTAGTCAAAGATGCTTTTTAGCTATGGCGCATTTTTTTTTCTTAAATCATTAAGTGAATTATTGTTACCCTTAGTTGGGAAAGGGATAAAATTAAGGCTAAATCTATGCCCTGAACCAGAAAGATTGCCACTGATAGGGCCCATGGTTTAAGTGAGAATCAAGACGACTCATCAGTCATGTTCTGGTCTGTATCCTACATGTCCCTTTTGCTGCAGTATATATGAATCATACCTGCTGTCGACATACTAGAACACTCTCCCCCTAGTATGGATGACTTTGCCACCTATGGGGCATGTGACAGTGTCTGCAGATGTTGTTGTGCTACTACACTTGCTGGAGAGGGCACTACTGGCATCTGATGGCGGTGGGCTACTGACCATCTTTTGAGAAATACGATGACCTGTTTTTCCCCCTAAAGAATGATTTAATCTAAAATGTTCGCAATGCTGAGGTTGAGAAAGGTTGTGTCAGATGGATGAAGGAAAGAGTGAAGGAGAATATAAAAATATAGTGAGTTGGCGATGTTAACTTGGCTAGGAGTGAATTCTACGTTCTTAACAGGTTTGCCTCAGACCCATTGTACTGCCTGATAAACTCACGCTTAGTACGAGTAAAGGAGTTGATCAAGATGATTCACTTACAGGAGAAAACTAAGGCTAAATATCCAGTTCTTTGTAGCAAGTAGGTGTATTTTTCCCACCTTCTTCACGTGACTCTTCCCTTTTTCCTTGTGGAGGAATTAGCTTAATAAGCTAGAACATCATTTTATTCAGTATGTGTAATTTCTATTGGATTTTTCTATTCTCTGAAGCTTGTTTCTTATTGCCCCTGGTTTTGCATTGCTTTTTCTACTATTTTCTCTCATTGTATTACTTCATCCTGTTGAATGCCACCGAAGCAAACACTGCCTACAGAACAGCACTATGAGATACTATGGTTGTATAACTGCACTCCTAACAATGCACGTACACCACCTGACTGAGGAGGTGATTATCGTAGGATGGCAGATGCCTTGGAAGATTAGAAAGTTAGGTTTCTGTTTTCCCTTGTGCTATTTTTAGGAACTTGAAAATGCAGTAATTAGGATTTAATGACACTTTTCCTCTTGATGGACCTAAATGGGAGAAAACTGAGTCTTTAATCTACCTCCACATTGGTGACACAGTTAGGGTCAAAGTGAATGTATGTATTTCAGCCCAAGAGGCAGTGGTGATGAATGATGGTCAGGGTATGGAGCAGAGGAGCCAGTCTGCTGGAGTGGGAATCCTATCCCGTCACCCCAGTACCAAGCACAGAGCTGAAATACTGTGTTTCTCACCAAAAACACTCTTGCTCTTGAGTTCTTCTTACTACAAATAACCCAGCCACTGTGTATCACATGGGAGACCGGAGATGGAAGATGGAAACAGAAAACCCTCAAAACACCAGCCTAAAACAGGAAGCAAAACTTCTGAGGTTTTGGAACAGGAAAAAGACATGCAGTGGGCCTATGCTTAGCACTCCCATTTTCTTGTAGTAACCCAAGGCTTTATTTCCAGTGTTGAAGAGCTCCGAGTACCTGTCCTCTGAAGGATTTTCATCTCTGCAGACAGGCGTGTTCATCACAGCAGTTTCCCATTGTGAGGCAATGAATGAGCTCTTCTGTGATGTCTCTAGGAGAATGATTTTACCTGGAGGAAACTTCTTTAAAGCTTAGAAATTTGAATGGGATTTTTTGGGAGAAGGAAATGCTAGCTTAGGCAAATATTATGATTTATATCCCCCAACAGCAAAGAGAGGTGGCTTAAAAACACGCTGGGTTGGGAGGCTGAGAGATGTGGCGATTCAGAATAATAAATTTTGTATGGGCAACTTGTCATTTTTGTTACTGCTTCCCTAACATTAATGATATTTATTTCTTATGCTGCACTGCCTAGCTAGATAGGTGGCAATGATATAAGTAGCTTGTAGAAGATATTTAGACACACATTCATTTTTATTGGAGAAGAAGTACTCTGGATGGTTTTTCTAAGCATTCTCATTTTTCGCTGTGTTTGAGTCAGCACTCTGTAACGCTCCTTCCTTGCTGGTAGCTGGTTTTCATCTTTGCTACTTTCCATTTGTCCATACTTTAAAATAAAACCCTTGACTTCTTTTTAGCTTTTCTTTATCCTGCTTTTAGATTGTGATGTAATTGATGGTGTTTTTCTTTAAATGTGCAAGTGGAGGGAAAGCAAAGAGAATAGCTAATCCTTCACTCAATCTTCACTAGAGCTTTAAGTTTCTGTATGGCTGTTGTCATATGTATTTGTTACACTGTAGTACCAGAAGCTGTATGTAAAGCACTTGTAAGAATATTTTGCATTTATTTTTGTTTTTTTAGAGTATAATCATATATATATATATATATATATATATATATATATATATATATATATATATAATATTTGTAATACATTTTGATGAGCTTATTGTATTTATACATATGGGAAACTACCATCATAATAAGACAGGAAAATAGGCATCAACCCCCTCCCCCCGTGTCCCCTCACCCTTAGAAATGCCTACTTTGGACCCCTCCTTTCTCATGGCCTCATCTGTAGGTAACTGTTGGCTTGCTTTCTGTCATTATATATGAATTTGCATTCCTTATAATTCTTTATGTGTGCAAATACACATTAAGAAATTCTAGATTCCTTCACTTAATTACTAATTGATTAGACATTCACCACTCTGATAGCATGTTCTCATTCATTGAGACTGCAAAGCTAATGGCCATTGTATAGATACTCCCATTTGGTTTTAATCCCTTAGCCTGTTGGTAGCTATTGGGGTGTTCATAGCTTTTTGGTTAATGCACATAACTTTTTGGTTATTGCTATACACATTTGTGGATAAATCTTTAAATGGACATTGGCTTTTATTTGTTTTGGGTAAATCTTGGGATTGGAATACTTGCATCATCTGGTAGGTGTGTGCTTAACTTTTGCAGCACTGACAGTTTTCTTTTTTCAAATTTTGATCTACTCTACATTCCCATTGAAGGTACATAAGAGTCTACTTCTGTGAATCTTTGTCAGCTCTTGATGTAGTCAGTCATTTTAGCTGTCCTAATAGGTACATATTGGTGGCCTGATTATACTTTTGATGTGAACTTCACAGTCATTAGTAATGTTTAACATTTTTATGTGTGTTCATTTGTCATCTGTTTGTGTTTTGGGGTGAAATATCTGTTCATGTATTTTCCTCAATTTTTAATTTTTTTTTTTTGTTATTGTGCTGGGAACTGAACCTAGTGCCTTAATAGGGAAAATACTCCTATCAGTAAGCTACATTGTTATCCCTGTTTTATGTCCAATTAAAAAAATTCAGTTGATTTACTGCATTTTGCAAGATACCGTACTTAAGTATTTTGGATACAAGTCCTTTTTGGATATGTGCTTTACATAAGTTTACTTCAGTGTGTGATTTATCTGTTCATTCTCTTTAATAGGTTTTTTTCAAATAGTTTTTAATTTTGATAACGACTAACTTGTCACATTTTATTTACTGTTTCCTATATATTAAGAATCTTAAATAGGGCAACTAAAGTTTTCTTTTAAATTTCTTCTAGATATTTTACAGTTTTAGGTTTCCTGCTTAGATTTATAAATATATTTTAAATTCATTTTTGAATAAAATGTGAGGTGTGGATTCTAGCTCTTTTTTGCATGTGAATATCCACATATGTATGTGTTCTAGTGTCATTTGTGGAAAGGATGGTCTTTTTTTCTACATTATTTGTTTTGATGATGACATGATTTTATTTTAGTTTACTGTTAAGGCAAATAGCATTTAAAAAACTGCTATCTTGGTGTCACATTTTCTGTGGTAAAGCTGACTTAGCCATGATGTGTTTTATGTATCTTGTTGAATTATATTTATTAAAATTTTATTTATACTAGTTGCATCTGTGTTTATTTATGATATTGATGGTAATTTTTTTTGATATCTTTAGTTTTGATATTAGTGTAATAATTACCCCATGGTATAAAGTATCTCCTTTTCTGCTTTGTAGAGAAATATGTATAGAACTGATGTCCTTTCTTCCTTGTTTGGTAGAACATACCAGCAGTGTCATCTGGACCCAGAGTTTTCTTACATACTATATTTTTAACTCCAAACACAGTTTCTCTAACAGACGCAGGACTTCATATGTTGCTTAGTTCTTCATATTGTTTTCCATTTTTTAGGACATTTGTTCATTTCACTTGTTGAATTTACAGGCATAGGACTGTTTCTATTCTCTTCACTGTGTCTGTTGGGTCTATAGTCCTCTGCTGTACCAGCTGAGCTGTCAGAGGGTATCCTTTCTATAATATGTTTAAAACCTGCAGTAACCTTTTTCATTCTTGACATTGGTCATTTATGTTTTCTCTTTTATTTCTTGATCACTCTAGCTAGATTTACTAGTTGTACTGTTCATCTCAAGGAACTGTTTTTTAATTACTTCGTCTTTTTGTATTTATTGCTTTCTGTTCAGATCTTTATTTTGAGTTTCATTTACTTTTCCCCCAACTCTACCTTCAAAGTAAAGTTAATTGGTTTAAGATTTTTCTGCTTTTGTAATGTTAAGCACTGTAAAATTTCCCCTAATCGCTGCTTTATCAGTATTCTCAGAATCTGATGTTTATTTTCATTTCATTAGTTTCAAATACTTTCTAATTTCCCTTTATTTGTGAGTATTCACCTGTATTTCTGTTAATGATTTTTAATGTTTATCAAGAAACATACTCTGTATGACTTGGACCATTTTAAATTATATTTATTTTATGAGCCAGACTATGGTTCATCTTGGAAAACCAATAGTCTGTGTGCACTGAGAATGTGTGTTCTGTTTTGGGGTGGAGTGTGCTGTTGGTGAAGGACATGTAAATTAGATGAAATTGGTTGGTAGTTTTGTTCATATCTTCTGTATGCTAACAAATTTTTTGTCCACTTGTTTTATTTAAATCTCTGATTTTAGTTATGGATTCTTCTCTTTCTCCCTTGCAATGTATTAGCTTTTGAGTCATATGGTTTGAAGCTTTGTTACTGGATCCATGAATGTTTAATTTTGTTGTTACTTCTTGAAGAGTTGAACTTTTTAATCAGTATTAAGTGATCTTTACCCCTGGTGCTATTCTTGGCTTGTGCATATGTTTAATATTTTTGTATGTGTATGTCTTTGATTTTTGTTTAAATGTTTGAAGAGGAATTTCTGAGTTACAGAATTTCAAACTTGCAAAAGTTCTTAGTATCTTGCAAGCTTAACCTCCAGAAAAGCTGTGCAGATTGATTCTTGTCTAAGTGTTGTCTGCATTTTTGTGAAATTAAAGGATGTGGTTTTTTGAGATTTAAGATACTAACAAGATTTACTGAACTAACATTCTGTTGCTCACAGGATAGAATATACTACCATTTACATAAATAATTTGTTGTCTAGAAAACCAAAATACCATGTATAATCTGTTTTTTTTCTTCTTCTTCTTTTCTTTTTGGTATCAGGGATTGAACTCACAACCTTGTGCTTGCCAGGCAGGTGCTTATGCCACTGAGCTAAATCCCCAGCCCCACCATGTATTTTCTTAAATTACTGGTTTAATTTTATATCTTTTAAATAAAGTAAGTCATCAATTTTTTCATGTTTCTTTTATCACATTAGTACAAAAATAATTTTATATTGGAGGTACTTAAGAGGATTTGGTTTGCTTAATCTCTCTTTGTCTCTCTGTGTCTGTCTGTCTCTCTCAGCACTGGGCATCAAACCAAGGGACTACTAATGAACCGCCCCCAGCCCTTTTCTACGTATCTTTTGATGATCCCTTTAATTTACATTTTAAAGATGATTTTCAAAATTACATCCCTATATTTAGTTAGAATTTTTTAATGCCTTCAAATATGTGTGTGGAAGGAAGTCACATACATAAACCAGGTGTTCATCAAGGTGCTTCCCAAGATGATGAGATATAAAATAGCTGATAGGGATTTGTGGCTGCTTAAACTTTTATAGTACCTGGTACAAATCACAGTTCATAAAGTGAGCCACTTGATTTATATGTATTTTTGATATATTTTCAAGTGCTCCCTAGAGAACTTTTCACATTAACTAAGAAATGCACAACAAATTTAACACCCTTTTATAAACAAAATAAACACATATGTGACCTGTTAAGATTCGTCTGGTAATTCTGAGCTGTTCTTTTTGTATAGGAGTCTTCCAGAACCTCTCATGACCTATGAGCTACATGGGGATTTCATTGTTCCAGCCAGTAAGTATTCTGTAGAGGATATAGACACAGTTTTGTACCTTGCAGTATATACAAACTAAAAATTTCCATATGAGAAGTTTATCTTAATGTTACTGTGTTCTCTATTAAAAATAGAAACCACTTTAGGAGGTGACTGATTATTCCTCCCTTTTGGAAAATAAAAGGCAATGTACTCATTTATTCATTCATGAATATTAATCATTCCTTATTGTGTGATTCGTTGGTTTGCTAGATAGGTAGAATCACAATAGGATTCCTGACCCCAGGAGCCAGTATTGTAGCAAGGTTTGGGGCATATGCTCTTGTTGTTATACTATATAATATATAATTACTGCATGAACATAATGCTTCCAGAACACAGAAGTACTTTAATTTGCAGTAGGTTGGAGAGATTAGCAGATTTGGAGAGATTAGTGGGTTAGAGATACTTTACAAAGACATTTAATTAGAAATTATAGACAGAAGGAATATTATGAGATAATACTAGAAGCCCGAACAGTATTTGACAGACTGAATTATATGTGATAAAATGTTAAAAGAAAAAGGCCCATAGTTGGTGGGTGAAGTTTTAATTTGTGATTAGATTTTTTGTGAGTCAAACTCAGAACTCTTTTTTTTCTTTTATCATACAGCTCACTTTTTATAATTGACATATACTGTTTAATCATCCAAGTCTTCTGAAATATCCTGGTGTTTGGTATTTAATATTTAAGGAAATGAAGATTGAGACATGTTAAGTAAACTACCAGATTATAGGGAACCGAATGTAAAATCCAAAACCCTAGTTACCCTGGCTAAACCCTCCAGTATTGGTTTGCACAGGTGCGCTGACAGTAGCTGAAATCGTATTTTAATTTCCTTTTATTTTTTTCCCCTTGGATGTGTGCCAGAGTTTAATCTGTTGAAAAATTTAGAGCAGTCCCTTTGGGTCCCATGTGCCTGCTGCCTGAACATGGCTTTAAAGGTTGTCCTCTTGTGAGGTCTTTCTTCCGACAAGCTAAAGTTACTGGTACACTGGAGAGACCAGCAGTGTGTAGGTGCCCTTGGACTATACATATGAAATGGATTTTTGGAAAAGGCAAGAATATGGTTCTGTTCAGTTTTGTTTCCACGTGGATGAAGAATTTTTTTTTTTATTTTCTCCCTATCTTGAAGTGAATTGAGGAAGTGGGGGAAAGTTTTCTTGGCAAAAACTCAAGCAAAGGCTTAGTTGTTTTGATTTCTTCCCTGTGGCATTTTTGGCGTACTAGGGAAAGACAAATTAAACTTAGTTGGAGGACAATTGTTTCATGTTGTTTGCCTTAGAGCCTGGAAAAAAGCAGAATGGTGCCAGCTTTAATCTAGACTTCTTGCAGAATTGGAGAAAGATAAAGTGATCATGGAATAAAGTTTTAAATTACCGAAAGTTAGCGTCACGAATACTATCATATCAATAACTGAAAAAAAAAGTGTGTTGGACATTCTAATATCTATGGATTTTACTAGCTGAGGAAGAGATAATGAAGTCCATGGTAGATTTTGTTGAAGGCATTTTTGATCTCAATGATGCGAAGAATTGTACAAGTGTAAGAGATTGATTGTTGGACCAGTACTTTGTGTTTTGTTTCCCGACTCTGGTGATTCTATAATAGTCTTCATAATGATTTAAATAACAGCACTGTTCCAGAGGAGTACTGTAGCTACTGTAATTATTGGCATGGGCTTTACTAAGTTCAATTGTGGTTGGAATGTAACTTTATTTAACAAAAAACTACATGTACTAAATGGGTTTCTTTTTAGGATCTAAAGATTCTAGGATAGAGTTCAATTTTTCCTGCCTCTTGTGAGCACCATTCTTTGTGCTTAAGTGAGAATGAGGGAACATATCTTCAAATCTTTTGCATATGTTGAATAAAACAGCTACAGAACTCAGATAGTGGAAATTAGTCCCCACACTTCATGTTAGAGGACGGGGGTTGTGGTTTAAACTATCGCTCTCTATTAGCAGTGGCACGGCTTACCTTGTTTTGCTAAAATGTCTGTTAGCTAAACTGATTGCTAAAATTACTGACCATCACTAGTCTTTGTTACTGCTACTCATACCAGCATGGAAACTAAATTCCAATTCTTCTCAGTCATGTTCGGTGGTTCCCATCTGTTCTGTGGTGTTGAGCTTGTCTCTTCTCTCCTCCTGCTGGGAGTCCTGATGGTTTCTGTTGGCTCCCTTAGTTTTCTGTTATCAGTTTCTTTCCTGTAGTTTTCTATTGAGAACCTCTGTTAATTTCTTGTTCATTATACAGATATGAATTTCATTTCTGTTGCAACAAAAAGCAGAAATACCAAAAACACACCCAGGATTTGGAGGCAGGTTTATTTACATCAACAGGCACTAATTGGGATCATTCTCAGAATATCAGGTCCTGATCTGTGATGGTCTGGGGTTTATATGGCATAAACATTTGGGAACTACTGAGGCATGCAGATGGCTTGTCAACTGGGGATTGGTTTATACAGTGTGCATCATAGTGACCAGTTATGCATCTCAGTGGCTAGCCATTTCTAAGAGAAATAACCAGAACAGAAACAGGAACTGTTACTTGGGCAACTAACAAAATGAAGTATACTGATGGGGTTGGGAGTGGTAGGAAGGGGGTGGCGGTGGCATTTTCTGTTACCTTGTCATTTCAGAAAGCTAAATTTTTTGAGTTCTTGTTCTTAAAAAAATACAAGAATTTACTGACTTACTACTGAATGTTACATAGGTTGTACACAGAAGAATTGTTTTTCTTTCAGAAAATTGAAGTACTTAAACTGTTAACTAGTTTGTTTAAATTACTGAAAGGAACCTAGAGACCATCCACGTTGAGAATCCTATACAGTACTGGGTTTTGGTGTAGAAATTTGTAAGATAAAGATTCAGCTTACTTGGTCCATAGAGGAAGGCAAAAGATTGTGTCCATCTGTATGCTCATTTTTGGTGAGCATGGAGCCCTGCTTCTGAGTTGGACTTGCATGAAACCTAGATCAAACAAAACAACTAAAGCCTAGATGTCTGCTGGGTTATATGAAAAAAAAAATCTCAATGGCATGTATTGCTGTGTTGAGTATAATTTCATCCAGTACTCAAATTTTGTGGGAAGCAGAATCAGGAACTACAAAGTCCTAGAGTCATTTCTGATGAGAAACTTAACTATTATAGGGTCCAGTGATTGCCTGATCAGAGTGTTATATTCTTGCTGATAAATCTGCAAAGGAAACATGGCAAAATCATGAGATTGTTGGTGGGGAAGTGTCCAGAAACTGGAAATTAAAGGAATAGGATGTTTAATGGCACCTGTGTTCCTTAGCATGGTGTATTCATTCCACAGTAGACGGAGACCTCAGAAGAAGTGGGAACTTGATGTCCCTTGATGGAAGCTCTGTTGCCCTTGGGAAGTGCTTCCCTAAATTACAGTATGATTGACAGCATTTCAATATTAAATATTCAGCATTTATTTGCCTACATGTCTTTGAGAAGTTTCAGTAAGTTTGATCATGTCTTTTTATCAGTCTCTTGTGATAATCTCATAATAGATTTAATATCAAATAGATACTAAAATACAATGAATGCTTATTTACAGTTTCACAGTTCAAATACTTTTTAAAAAATTTTTAAATTTTACAGTAAGCTCATAATTTCCTGGCAAATTTCAGGGATTTAGTATATAATTGATTATTATAATTTAAAAAATGTTAGGCCCCTAGTTTTTTATCAAATATAAAAATACATAGAGTATAAGCAAATGAAGATAACTTTTTTTTTTTCTTTGTAGTTCTCAGGATCAAACCCAGGGCCTTTGAACCGAGCTTCATATTTGGCCTTTTTTGTTTTTATTTTTTCGGAGTTAGGGACTCACTAAGTTACCCATTCTTGGCTCCAATTTGCTCTTCCTGCCTCAGTCTCCCAGAGTGCCGGGCTTATAGTTGTGTGCCTGGAGTAATTCATTCTAGAAATGCATAGAAAGGATTTAAATTGTGTCATAGCCATATGGAAAATTTCTGTTAATAGAAAGCGCTGATTAATGTCAGAAATAGAAGCATTTTATTTTAAGCCTTACTGAAATACTTTTTTTAAAAAAGAAAAATACTTGGGAAAAAATGTATGTTTCAAAGAATTGTTTTGGGCAAGGACTCTCAAGAAAGAAAGTGGAAGGTTTTGACTATTTTTCAAAACTGAGTCTAGTAATTTTAGAAATGAAAGACTGTTTCCCTAGAGGATGGGAAACAATTTTTGTAACTTGTTTTTTAATAAATAATGAAAAACATTTAAGTTAGATATTCATTGGAGAAAGATTATTTTTAATGTTAAGATAGAATCCTGAGTTAAAAATAGCTTTTCAGTATAAAGTTTGCAAAAAATTCTAGTTTTCAAAATACACAATTCTCATCCTTCCACAATCCTTTGACATTTTTGACTATTTCAGAATTCTGCTTTAATTTTTTTTAAATGAAGCTATGAGCTGAAATTCTGTTTCTGTTGCTTTTATTTGCTGCAACACTCCTGAGTATCTTGGTCGTAACTGCAGATTATGAACTGGGCTAAAATTTATCACCTAACTCTTTATGTGGTTGTAATCCCATTTTCAGTGGTAAATTAAGTCTGTATTTAAGTTTTTTGTCTGGGGATATGACTTAACTATTTGTGCTTTGCTGCATCAAATGCTTCTTAGTTGGTTAGCCTTTCTGCTTCCATTCTTTTTGGGGGCAACTGAAGGTTCTCCTGTAAAACCCAGTTCCTCACTCTCAGACACTGATGTAAGGAGCACATACTGGAACAATTTTAACTTTGCAGACATTGGGAGCAGCATGAATGTTCGGTCATAAAGTTGATGGTGTGGCACTGCACTCAGTGTCACGGAAAGTCGTCTGTGAAGTTAAGATCTACCAGCGTACTTTATGATGACATTTCTTATGGGTTATATTTCATTTAACCAAATATTGTCAAAGTGTAATGTAAATGTGTACAAATGTATACAGTTAATGAATATTCTCAAAGTGAAAATATGCATGTAGTTAGCCCTTGGTGAAGAAATCAAACATTATCAGAACTTCAGATGCCCTTCATTATGCCATTGTGATTGATCACTGTTCACTCTTAGGGGGTACGATTGCTCTCCAACTTCTGACATTTTGGGTTGGTGTTGGTGCATTTCCACTTCATAGGATTGGAATCAGATGGAAGGAAAGACTAATCTGCCTGCTTTGTGCTTACCTTGTGAGAGTTGCCCATACTGTAGGAAACACTGGTCCATTCACCTTCACTGCAGTCCATTATATGAATAGAACAGGGTATGTTTATTGAATTTACGATTAATGGACATTTGGATTGCTTCCAGTTTGGGGTAATTCCAAAGATTGCTGCTGTGGACATTCTGGTTTATATCTTTTAATGGACATTGATTTGTACATCTCCTTGTTGTGTATGAACACAGTGGAATTTTGGGGTCACAGGGCATGTTTGTTCAGCTTTTGTAGTACTGCTGAGCACTTTTTCCAGAGCAGTTGTGCCATTTAATCATTTCTACCTATGGCTGAGGTTGCAGCTCAGTGGCAGAGTGCATGCTTGGCATGTACTCTGACAACCTGGGGTCCATCTCCAGCATACCTCTGCCCCCTAAAAGTTCCTATCTAGTCTGCATGTGACAAGTTTGAGTAGTCTCAGACTCTTGTCAAGACTTAGTCCTCGCTTAGCACTTCTGGTGGGTAAATAGTAGTTTTCTGTTTTTTAAATTTAATTTCTAACAAAGTTTTAAATCCATTTTTATGCTTATTGCTCAGATGTATACATTTTTGTGAAGTTTTGCTGTAGTCTTCTGCTTGTTTTGCTTTTAGTAGCAAAATATATATTTTTTATTTATTTTTTTAGTTTGTTAGTACATGTGTTTATTACATAATGTTTTCATTCCTTATGGGGAGTTGGCACATGTACAGAACACATCCTAATTCCTGTTTTCATTGTTCTTTCCCTTCCCTCCCTCCCCCTTTTTGTTGAATATATATTTGCATACATAATGTTTACATTCCTTATGTGAGGTTGGTTCTGTGTGTTTTCTTGTTGGGTTACTTTGATTCTTGGATTGATTTGTATAAGTTCTTTATAGTCTTGATTACATGTTATTTCACACACATATATTTCAGATTTTTAGTGCTTTTTTAAACTTGGTTTTTCTGTTATCTACAGTTTCACAGAACAGATATTTAATTTTCATCATGAGGAAAAAATTATGATTTCAAAAAGTTACAAAGAGTTACAATAAACTGAGCTCTTAATTCTCATCAAGTCGTTTTTAAGGCCCCTGAAAACCCTAGTTTATCTTCGTTAATAACCGTTTTATTGATTTCTTTGATAATTTCTCCATCAAGGACACAGTAAAGAGCTTTGTGTATGTAGTTAGTAGGAGCTACTGATAGCAATTCCATGTTTAAGGGGCAATGGAAAATTAGTTTCCCGGGGCTGCTGTAAACAGAGGTACTGCACACAAAGTTTGCTTCTGCCACATTTCTGGTGGCTAGAAGTCTGAACTCGAGGTGTATTCTCCCTTGTGCCTGAAGGACAAGGATCCTTTCTGCCATACCCAACTTCCTGTGGTTCCTGGAAACTCTCAAGTTCTTGGGTTTGCAGTCTTCTCGTTGGCAACATCTTCCCTCTATCGGCCTTTCCCTGGCCATTTTCCCTCTGTCATCTCATTCCTACTTGGACACGAATCTTACTGAAGTAAGGGACCCAACCCTTCTTAAATGACATCTGCAGGGACTGTTTCCCAGTAGGGCCGTGTAGTAAGCATGGTAACTGAATTCTGATAATTTGGCATGTGAGACCTCATTGCCTCTTCCTGGCCTTGCTCTGTTCCTAGACATAGAAAAATCCCATGGTGCTTTTCATCTGCAAACCATTCATTGGAATGGAAACCTGACCCCCCTAGCCCCTCCTGCAGGCTGGGCTCTCTTGTTCCAGACCAGCGTTCTCTTCCTTGTGTGCCTCAGGGTCAGGTGCCAGAGGACTGGGGACAGCTCCTTTGCCCAGAACTTACCCAGATCCTCCCGACTAGCTAGCTACTATAGGTCTGCCCTCTGTGGCCCCAAATGGCTTGCTCTGCCTCCTGTTTCTAGGGCACTAGGGTTATACACTCTTTTTTCTTCTGAAACTACATTTATTTCCATGTATTACCGCAGCTGATCAAGTCAGAGTCTGAGGTCCTCGGGCTTGGGACTTCGGCAGGTCTCTTTGGGAGACCCAGTTAAAACCTTGATGGGGAATCATGTGTTAGCTGGTTCCTGACTTGCATTGCATTGTGGGCTCATTGGCAATGGTTGGGCTTCATCAAGTGAGACGTGAGTTGACTTGAAGCATGCACAAAAGCAAGAGAAGCTGTTGCAGCCATCCGCTCGCAGACACGGCCAGGAGATGGGTGGTAATCTGAGCCACATGAACATTACCTTATGGCCAGGGTGGGGCATTTGAGAAGATCAATAGTGGTGGGAAAGACAGGCTTTATGTTCTCTGTTAAAAGCGGCAAAATCAGTTTATACTGTTTTTAGATCTCCAACAGATGAGCTGTTACAATCCTTTGGGGGAAACATACTTGATTCTGAGTACTGTATTAACTATTTTTATTTTTTCTTCACAGAAAGTGGCAGCCCAGAATCTCGTGTCAGTGCTATCCATTTCTTGGTACACAAACTGCCAGAGAAGAATAAAGAAATGTTGGATATTTTGGTGAAGCACTTAACAAAGTAAGGCTCTTTCCCTCCTTTTGTGTGCTCTACTTTGCTGAGGGTGCCGTGCTGCGCTGGAGCCGGCAGCTGTATATATAGTACCAGGGACCACTCTTGGAAGGGCAGGCTGGGCGTTTGACTCATTTTGTGTGTTTTGGACAAGAGTGGTGAAATATGATGTTTCCATGAAGTTGTATAATTATTTGTTTAACATCACTGCCAGCAACTCGAGGTTTGATTTGAAGTGAAAGAAGAAAGTGTTACATATTTATTGCCCCATATGCAGGTTCAGGAACTGGAATTGTAAGCCAGTTAGCAAATTTGCTTGGTTTCACACCTACCTAACTCTTCAGTGTGAACCTGGCCTTTATGTTGAATATAGTACTGGGCAGTTATTTCACAGGGTCCATTGTTTTGTCCTGTCTTTAAAAACCAAACAAAATCTAGTAATTTGGTGGGAGAAATTAGCCTTGTTTTCAAATGCAAATGACTTTCACATTGTTTAGAACTGTAAAATTCTAGCGGTGAGAAAAAGGTGAGGAGCATTGTTTTAGGACTGTAACATAAAGACTGAAGGCTTGAGGATACCGTGACTTGCCAGAAATATAGTTGTTCACTTATTTGTTCAAAAAGTAATTATTTAATGCCTTTTTTAGTGCCAATGGATACACATTTGAACTTGATACATCCTTACTTTCTTGAAACTTTCTACAGGGGAAAGATAAATAACAATTAAAATACAAGATAATTTCATATAAGTGGCAGAAAAAAAATCCCCACAAAATACAATCAGGGGAAAGAACATATGTTGCATGTGAGACTTCAGCTGGATCTCTTGGGGAGCGAGGTCTCTTTGTTGAGAACTGAATTCAGAGGCGAGTCCACCTTGTTCGCTGCATGGTGATCCTGGCCTGCAGGAGTCAGCGGGGCACTGCTCTCTGATCAAGCTCTGCAGACTTGTGAAGCTAATTCTTACAGAGGTGCCTTGTGGGCCACTAGTCCCTGGCAGCCACAACATAATGACCTGGCGCAAAACAGGATGTTGTAAAGTTTGGTGGAAATAAGTTTAGCACACACATGGATTTACTTAGAGGCCACTGTGACCAGAGCATCCAAGGAGTAGAAATAAGAGAGCAGCTGGGGCCTGAGCATGTAGGGCGTGGTCAGTTCTGGGTGTCCGAGGTAGACAGGAGGACAAGTTGAGTTGCATGATTTCTTATGTCTAAGGGGACAGAGTTGCAAAATTCTGCGAATTCTGTGATTCTAGCCCCTAGTTAAACAGATCTTTTTTCCCCTCCCTCATCAATATTAGTGTTTCCAGTCACTCCAAGCAGAATCTAATGACTGTGGCAAATTTAGGAGTGGTGTTTGGACCAACACTGATGAGGCCACAGGAAGAAACTGTCGCTGCCATCATGGATCTGAAGTTTCAGAATATTGTCGTGGAAATTCTAATTGAAAATCACGAAAAGGTAAGATGACCTTTTATTTCCTCCTCAAGAGAGTTCTTGCTTTTGTCTGGTTACCATGTAATGTTATCCTCTTGGATTTATCTCTCTCTCTGCATCTCTGCCCCTCCTTTCCTCCCTTCCTCTCTCCTTCTCTCCCTCTCTCCCTCTCTCCCTGTATCCCTCTCTCCTTCTCTTCTTCCATCATTGCTGCGATGACCTTGTTCCTAAAAAGTTCTGTGATGGAAATTCTATACGTCTGAACCTTTCTTGGTATTAACAAACATTTAATCCAGGTGTAAGTGAATACCAGCTCTGTGATAGTGAGTTGTTTAGATTTTTTGTTGTTGTTCTCAGTCCTATCCTTGGGTTTCTCATTCAGCTTCTGTGTGTTGCAACACCCTTGAACTCGTGATCAAGTTAGAGCTTTGCAGTTTAGAAAATAAGAGAAAGTAAGGCAATTAGAATTGAAAGGGTGTCAGATGGAGGAAGAGAACTGTGTTTGCTGTGACAAAATAACTGAGCTAATTAACTTTGAGGGAGGAAAGATTTATTTTGGTGCATGTTTTCAGAGCCCATGATTGCTTGACCCTGTCACTCTGGGGCTCTGGGAGTGTGGTACTTCGCAGCAGAGGAGCTCTTCACTTTGTGGAGGATGGGAGGCCCAGAGAGGGAGAGGGGGTGGATCTTGAGATCCCACTCAAGGTCACGCCCCAGTGACCTAACTGCCTGCCCTATCCTTTCTCCACCCCCCTTACAGTTAGTACCACCTGGTATCAAGCCTTTAACACATGGGACTTTGGGAGACAGGATCCAACCTGTCAAAGGGCAATGATTGTCAATGATTGAGTAAGTGTGGAAGGCAGACGCCTGGGACCCGCTAGTCAGGGCTGGCGTCTATTTGCTCTGCAGTTACGGTGGTCACCCAGTCTTGCAGAGGACCTTCCTGGTTGGACCAGGTCTTGTGGATAGCAAGTAAAGGGGAAGTTGGGAAAGGATAAACCCCTTCTATCTTCCGTCAGGGTTCCTGACTGGGCGTGAAGGGAGGGCACCTATTCCTGGGGTCAGGTGAGCACAAACAACTTCAGTATACTCTTCCCTCTTACCATGTCTGTGGAAAACTCTGTTCTGTTTCATTTTTATTAGGACATAATGTTCATCTTTTTTGGGTACATTACAGTAATCCGGTACATGTATACAAAGTATAACAATAAAATCAGGTTAATTAGCATTTCTTTGGACAATTATTTTTATATGTTGGGAATCTTGTGCTCTTCTACTCATTTTGAAAAACATAGTAGATTTTTTAAGTGTAGTTACCCTGTTGTGCTAAAGAACCAGAAGTAATTCTTCCATGCTGTGCTAGTGACCCCTACAGAACTTCTTTCTGCCCACTCCCACTTTTCCTTGGCTCTAGTGACCAGTGTCCCACTCTGTTCTGCAAGGTTGACATACTGAGTCCTGCAAAGGAGTGAGGATGTGTGGTGTGTGTCTTTCTGTTCTCACTCAGTTCGCTTTACATGATGACCTCCTGTTCAATCCATGTTGCTGCGAATGATAGGGTTTCATTGTTTTTTATGGCGAAATATTCCATCATGTATATACACCACATTTTCTGTTTACTCATTGACAGGCATCTGGGTTGATGCCTGACATTTTATTTTTTGTGAACTGCGCAGCATTTATAAGGTATGATCAATATAAAAGGTGAATGGTTAAACTTAAAAAAATTATTACAGGAAAAGACACATTGCCATTCGTCCCCCTCAGATTATTTCCCCTCTGTTCAAATGTACTCATCATTCCTGCCACTTTCTAAAGGATTGTGCAAGTCTTGCTTCTTTAATGTCTTTATGAGATTTAGAAAAATACAGTACCCCTTTATCTAATGGTAAATGAAATAAATCTGACACATTAAATATCACATAACTTCTTTTATTTGAAAAACAAAATATAGACAATAGGAAACAGGAAGAAAGATCTTTGGCAAAGGGCATCTAGACATGGAAAAAGGGGAGAGACAAGGAAAGGGGAGGAGAGTAAAAAAAATCAAGATATGTTAATTCCCTGTACCTACTCCTCAAGATGAATATGGACGTTATGTACTGCAGACAAGTACTAATGCGGAAGACAGGGTGAGTGCTGCTGCACGCGCCATCTCACAGAGAGGCAGGTGTCTTAGTTACTTCTCTCAGTGCTGAGTGTCCAAACTTAAAGGAGGAAAGTTTTCTCTCAGCTCGTAGTTCATAGTCCAGTCTGTATTTGGCCAGATTCAGACCAGGTTGGCATGACAGGAGGCATCGCAGAGGAGAAACAGTCCATGGCAGGCACCGGATCCAGACCAGGTTGGCATGGCAGGAGGCATCGCAGAGGAGAAACAGTCCATGGCAGGCAGAAGGCAGCAGAACAGTGAGGAGGCTTCAGCAGCCACGGCTGCCTTCATATGCCATTCAGGCCACCCTCCCTTTGGGTGGTGCCTCCCGCACCCAGGGTGGGGCACCCTTAATCCCAGTGTCACTCAGTCCCAGTACCACACACCCTAGATTAGCCACCTCAGAAAAGCCCCACCTATGGCTGTGTAAGGCTTTGGGGAGCCACGGCTAGATATAAGCCATTCCTCAGTAACAGGGTCATAAGAACATGGTGGGGTGTGCTCTTTCACATGCAAATTGATCAAACAGTACACACACAAACATTTCCCTTCAATTAACTAAATTCATGATATAACTATCTTAGCTATCTTTTGTGTATATGGGTATTTTTCTTGTATTTATATATAAATATACAAATAAAATATTTATTAAAATATATGTATAAAAATATATACATATATGTACAAAATACGCATACATAAAAGGTAGTTATAAAAATATACTTTTTCTTTTCCCTGCCTTTTCTCCTTTCATTCATCTCAGTTGTTCTTTCCTTTTGAGCAGTTTCTTTCTATCTATTGTAGATTTTAGATTTTATTTACTCTCTATTTCTTTCACTAAGGAGACAATATGATGCTTACACACGAGTGTGACTTAACTTCATTTGAGTATGGTCTCATGAAAGCACTGAGGTGTCCTACTGAGAAGAGAGGAGTTCAATGTGGACTTTGATTCTTCCCTGTGTGCATGGGTTGAGGTTTGGAAGCAGAGGGTAGTGTGGTTGGGGGTAAGGGGGTCTCAGGTTAGATTAAATAACAATTCCAACAACTCAAATTTTCCAGTCCTCAGTCCTTTACTCTCCAAATTTCCTCTTGTACACATCTACTGCCCGCGTTTTGCTCCTGATCGCAGGGTCTTGGCCCTTGCAGGAGGAGGAATGTTTATGCTGATGAGGGTGGGTGTCCAGCAGAGCTTCATGTGGTTGTGGGTGTCTGTGTTGGATACAGGTTTCCCTGACACCAAACCCACAGATCCACTGCACAGATCTGGTGTCGATCCCGAAGTGGAGAGACGGGGATGTAGTTCTCAGCTTAAATGCTTGGGAACGAGAAGAAACAGAGTAAGGAGAAGGAAAGCTAGAGAAAATAGACTTAAGAGGAAGCAAAGACTACAGTAATGGATGCGGGCATGGAAATAAAAGGGTAAAGAGGAAAGAAAGGGGCATGCTGAGTTAGTCTCCGTGGGCGAATAGCCAGCAGGGAAATGAAAAGAGGGGAGATATTTTTTTTTCCTTCCTTACTTTCTCTTCCCAGAATGTGAAAAATGCTCTCCAGGAAAGTCTTTAAAGCGAAGAGGAAACTTTGTGTAATGAAAGCAAGATAATACTACCTAGATTTTGGAGTTAGGAGAAAATCCCTTGTTAGTGTGTTTCAGTGATCATAATTTCTCTCAGCTTCTTGGCTTTTTTTAAAAAATAAAATTTATGTGTACATCATAGGAAATGTACTGCATATGTTTTGGCTTCATTTCCATGTGATACATGTGATACATTCAGATGTTGTTCTGAAAGATATATTCATGGGCCAAAAATATTATCAAGGTCTTTCTTCCCTTGCAAACCAGAAGAGTGCGTTTCTCAGGTAGCCAAAGAGTGCTATATACTTCCCAAAGGTTTTCAAATGGGACTTGGGCTTTAGACTGTGTCAGTTTTGCCTAAGTTTCGTTCTTAAGAATGTATACTTGCTATACATTCATTCAGAGCCCCTCCACCACCACATCCTGTATCCCCTGTGCCTCAGATGTGGAAAGAAGGCAGATTGTCAATCCCAGTAGGGGAAAGAAGAAATGTCCAGAGTGCCTACAGTGTGTAGTGGAGACTAAGTTGTCTCAGAGAAAGAGTGCTCTGAGACTTCAGGAAAGAATTTACTTCCAGCTAGAGGGAATCTGCTGAGTTTCCCTGAGTGAGTGGCTTGCATAAGTTTTAGAATGAACTTTGCACAGGTGGAAATGGCTTAAGGTTGTTGAGGTGTGAGAGAGTGTGTCATCAGAGAAACACTGAGGAGGAATGTGTCCTGGGAACACGGCCATGTTGTGGAAACATGGGCGAAACAGTGTGAGGCAAGGTGGAAAGAGATTCAGCCTGGGGAGTTGAGAATATTACTTAGGGACTTTTACATTTGATTCTTACCCTTTTCAAATAAACTTCAGAGAGCTTACTGTGTTAGGAGAGATTGCACTAGGAAGTAGGGAATAAAAGACCAGGTAGGAGGTCATATGGCTCAGATGAAGGTCTTGGCTAGGAGGATGGGGAATTCCAGGGTGAAGAGCATCTCTAAACAGAGTTCAGCCACTGACTTGTGGGTAAGTGTTAGAAGAATTCCATCCTGGGAATGTTGGTATCATTAATAAAAATAAGGAAAAATGGGCTTAGGTGGGAGTAGGATGAATTCAGGTTATAAGGTAATTATCTGACTGTTCAGCAGGATAAACCCAGGAGACAGTTGGAGATGTGGTGCACGAAGTGGTAAGAGCATTTCAGGGTAGACAGTGTAATGTTCAAGACTTAAAGTTGGCATGAAAAAAAAACTGATCAGGTTCCCATGGTAGTATGCACTTTTGGTTCACTCTAAAGACATTTGGGCCATGCAACCCTGTTATGGGTGAATGTTTTTGTCTTTTTCTATACATTTAAAATACATATTAGAACATATAAAATGCCCATTGTATAAACATATGAGAGTGTATCCTCACACAGGTACAAAAGTCTTTGTGCATATGCTGCCCTTTGCTCAAGTGAGAAATGAGTTGCTCACGGGCACACAGCTAGAAAGTAACAAGGTGGGGGTTTGAACTAAAAGTGTTCTAGCCCAGAGCCTTTACTTTTTGTCAGTAGGAAAAGAATAATATCCTTGAAAAACACCAAGATTTTACTATTAATAGTAAAGAGCCTGAAGGCCCTAGGGGCATTGTCCAGGATGCCAGCCATTACCCAGGAGATGAGAGAGCAGGGCTGGCAGGAGGAAGAAGAGCCTTGAAGGAAAGAGATTTCTGTTGAGAGCAAGAGCTGAAATTGCCTCATCAGGCTGTAATGAGTGTGGCAGAGTAGACGATGGTATAGGCTTACTTATATGTTTGTCAGGCGGCAGCTCAACGCAGCAGGAGATAGAATCCACCCAGAAGGGCAGGAGCAGGCAGGCAGCTAGCCCCTGAGTCGTGTATATTTTGCTGATCCCTCGTGGTCTAACTACTTGTTAGCTCACGGACAGAGAAAGGGCGAGCTGCAAAGGGCCTCACACAGGAATCAAGTCCTCTGGGAGTTAGAGTCCGTGCATGTTGAGCCCATTCTTACACCCTGCATGTTCTGATGTCAGACAGTAGGATTATAATGTAACTCCATCTTCCCCTTGAGAAAGCCTGATGAGCCTTTGATAAGCAGCAAAGAAAACGTTATTATTAGGGTGGTTTTCTTTTCATATCTTTATTATTGGGTTAATGCCAAAAGATTGGCAATTCATGTAAAGTAAGGTATATAATGTTGCTCTCAACCAAGTCACTTTATATACTAACAGAATTACCTACCTTCTATTTATCTCGTTGAGCATTTTAATTGGCTTTTCAGTATGAGTTGCAGAATGTTGCACTTGGGGTTGACCTCAGCCCTGTGTGATCTTCGTGTGCGCTGATGTTTTATCAGTTCTCAATGACTATGAGTTGGGATGTTTGCTCCAGTCCTAGCCTTTGTGTATTGCTCTCTCTCTCTACTGCAGGGATGCCGAGAGATAATTACATTTTATTCATGTTAAGTGTCTCCTTGATGAGGATTCTTTTACCAGTGTGTTTGGAGTGCGTACACTGGGAGACTGTGTCTCATTTTTCTGAGTGTGAATGTGGAGGTCATTTGTGATGATCCTGCTTTGTGGGAAAAGCCAGTGTCCACATCCCTTTGAATGGCTCTTTTGGGACCCTGATTTATACGCATTGCAGAGTCCCTGGTTAGCCAGAATATTCTAGTCACAGAATAATGAAAGAATACAGCTGAGATGAGTACACAGCCAACCCTCCGTGTCCATGGCTTCTGTATCTGTGGGGTTGCCCGACCGCTGGAGGATATCAGGTAAAAAATTTCATCTGTACCAAAAATGTGGAACTTAATTTCCTCCTACACAATAGAGTGTAACAACTGCTTGTGTAGCATTTGCACTGTTTTAGGTATTATAACTAATCTAGAGCTTACTTCAAGTATACAGGAGTGAGAATGTACATAGATTATTTGAAATTAAGCTATTTTATATAAGGGACCTGAATACCTACAGATTTTGGCACCCACAGCTGGGGACCTGGAGCCAGTCCCTTACAGATAATAGGAGACTGGAAATGGGAGCAGGGAGCACTGAGGTATAACCCGAGCTCTTTCTGTTTATTTGTATGTATGCATTTATTGTTTTTTTTTTTAAAGAGAAAAAAAAAGCATGTAAAGGGTAGAGATAATACAGAATTTTAGAAAAAGGATAAACAATAAGGAATCACTAGTTGATAAATTACATACTGTCCTCTTAGAAATAGTTGTTCAAGTTACAAAATTAACGCATACCAAGTAGATAGTCAAACAGTGAGAGTGTAAACAGCTACGCATACATGAGTCTCTACATGTATTTCTATTCTTTCTGTATTAGAGGGAAAAACAAAACTTAGTAAGACAAAACAAAACAAATTCCTATAAAAACATGAAACCAAAAAGTCGTATAAAACCACAGTACAAGATGATCTACAATGATTGCTGTGTTGTTTCTTACTATCTTCAGTACAATTGCCTATATCATCAGGCATAAATGAGTATAGCAGTATAATTGAATATAGCAGTACATAACAATATTAGTAAAAATAAAACATTGTAGACAGTATAAAACTTCAAAGGCAGGTAATAATCAAACCAGAGTGGATATTCTAGTGAATCTTGTCATCTTAAGTGCAGTTGCCTATACTCTCAGACTTGATACTATCAATCATAACAGCTTTGAATAAAATCTATCAAT
>PVLA01013624.1:0-35736 GCA_004027455.1 Hydrochoerus hydrochaeris
TAAAGCTACATCGTATCAATAAATTTGTACAGTTACTAGGTGCTCATTTAAAAATAAAGCAATTAAATTACTATTAAAAGGAAGGAAAGAGGAATTTAAAGATCAAAGAAGGGCATGTGCAGATAAAAACAGAAACTGGGCTCATGTGTCTGGAATTCATAAAAGATGGGCTAAGGAATAGTGAAATTCTTAGGAGCTAGAAGAGACCCTTTCTAGAATCTCAGGAGAGAAAACTATATTGCCATACAGTTGATTTTTGCCCAGTGAGACTTCTGCCTCAGAGAACGCTAAGATGAATGCAAAATAGCATTATTTTATGCTTGCAAGTTACTGGTAATTTTTACAGTAAGGATAAGAGACTCAAATATGGTGCTTTCATGATGTTGAGGACCGTATCTTTTATTCAGTCAACAAACATTTGTTGAACTTTCCCTATTAGGGTCCAGACTGTGTAAATGAAAGTGAGACCTTTCCTAAAAGCATGCATTTAAAACAAAAGTTAGGTTTAAGTTGTTTAATCAGGAGATTTGGAGAACCAATGTGTGCCTGAGGGATTGTGATGTTCTCCTTGTTCTTTTTTTTGTTTGTTTTTTCTTCATTTTTCTTTTCTTATTTTTGGACTCTTACACTGCTGCAGAGCTGCCTGGTAACCTGGCTTTCGGGTGTTTTCTTCCTCAATAACGGGCAACTGAAGGTGAGTTCAAGGCAGAGAATCACAACTGCTGGTGTCACACAGGTGCCTGAATCCCAGCATCCTAGGAGGATGAGGCAGGAGGGTCACAGGTCAGAGCAACTCAGTGAGACCCTGACCCAAAATGAAAAGTAGAGAAGGAGTTAGGGAGACCTCGGAGAGCTGGGGTGACGGGCCCGTGTCAACATGCGGGGTGAGGAAATTGTACTTCAGGAAAAGGAAATGAATTCCTTTACCCAGATGCACAATTCTGAGCGTGCCTTGTAACATCCCAGTAGCTACTTGGCCTAATCTGCGATAAGATAAATATGGATATTCTGAGGGAGAGTTTGGAAGGCTGGGAAAGAATGCATTTTTTTCTTTTTTTGTCTTTTTGAGACAGGGTCTCGCTATGCAGTCCAGGCTGGCCGTGAGCTCACTTTGTAGCCCAGGCTGGTCTCAAACTCACAATGATCCTCCTGCCTCAGCCTCTTTAGTGAGTGCTGGGATGACAGTCGTGCACCACCATACCCAGTGAGAGAGATGTTTTTAAAAGTTAAAGAATGAAAGTGTTTCTATCAGACTCTCAGAAAAAAAAAAAATGCTGTCTCAGTAGAGGGCGCCCGTGACCCATCAGTGTTAGACTAAAGGGAAGGTTAATTCTTGTAATTTAAAACCAGTGCACAGGAATACATATTTTTAAACTTTAAAATGAAAAACAAACAAACACAGGATAGAAACCATAAAGAATGTTTTTAAAATAGTAGGGAATTAATTCTAGTTAATATACTGCAAATGGGTCAAAGATCTAATCTAGTAAAATAGGCTGAATCTACCAGAAGACACGATAGAAAAGAACATGCATTTATGGGTCGTTTTTCCAGCTTTGCTGAGGTCTGCTTTACTTGCAGGATCACGGAGAGTTTCAGCTGTGCTGGGCAGTGAACTGGGTGACTGTCTACAGCAGAGCTAAGACGCCCAGCTGTCTTTATTTCATAAGAAAAGACATTTTCCTCACACCCTGGGAGGCTGAGGCAGGAGGATCATAAGCTCCAGTCCAGCCTGAACAGCTGAGTGGCTTAACAACACCCGGTCTCAATTTAAAAGAGGAAATTAAAACTGGGGATGGGGCTCAGTTCAAAAGACTTGGGTTTAATCTCCAGAGCTGGAGAAAGAAAGAAAGAAAGAAAGAAAGAAAGAAAGAAAGAAAGAAAGAGAGAGAAAGAAAGAAAGAAAGAAAGAAAGAAAGAAAGAAAGAAAAGAAAAAAAGCATCATATGTTATGTGCATATTCCAGCTCTCCACAAGGAATCTAACTTATATACTACGAACATAAACTAATATATTTTCAGAAACTATGAAAAAAAAAAGAACTTTTCTCGTTTCTCTCACCACAGTTATTCTTTTTGAGTGTCCCCCCCCCATTTACTTTCACAATATCTACTCTAGATTTGGGACCTTATTTAGTTTTTCAGTTTTTTACACTCTGGAGACAATATGATGTTTACACACGTGAGTCTGATTTATTTCACTTACGAGTATGGTCTCAAGTTGCATCCATTTGTTTATAAGTATCTCAATGTGATCATTCTTTATAGCTGAGTAGTACTCCATTGTATAAAAGTACCACAATTTTTTTATCCATTCCTCGGTTGATGGGCACTTAGTTTGTTTCTAAGATCTGGCTGTTACAAATTGTGCCGCTATATACATGGGTGCACATAGATCACTGTGGTAAGATGTTTTCAGCTCTTCTGGGAAGATATCCAGAAGGGGAATAGCAGGGTGAAATGGAACCTTCAATCATTGGGTTTTGAGGGAAAAGATCATATATATATATATGTATATATATATATATATGTATATATATATATACATATATATATGCTAAATAATATATTTATATACAATATTATATATGATAAATAATTACAATACTAATTTCTGATAGCTCATCAAAAAGAATTTGGGGTTTGCATTGTTTGATCATTTTTGCATGCCTGTACCTTGTAATCTGACCAGCTATTTTGAAGATAACAATACCCAATACATTGACCATTGTTAATCTCCTATTGGGCTCTGGAAATCTGTATCACCACCTTTCCAATGTAAACAGAAAAGGAACTTCACAGTTTTTTCGCACACATCATGAGCAGGGACGGGGCGTGATGGTGGTGGTTTTCGTCAGGGTAAGGCTGCTTTTCCAAAAACCCCAAAAAGCCGCACTCACACAGAGGTGCTTTCCAAGTTAACAGGCCATGATTCATAGCACAGCTTTTTAAAGCGAACAAGTCCTTAAAAAGGACAGGCTAGACGTGTATTTCTTTTGAAAGAATACAATTTTCGGTCACATGCATGATTCCTGTTCAGACTTCAAAAATAGAAGACCATCCTAAGATGCATCATTCGATTTACAAGCCCTTGAAATTGCAGCAACCCAGCACATGAACACAGCAAATCTGACCTTGGTGCAACCTCCAGCCGTTGAACCCCAGACATGGAAAGCTGACCACGGATGGTGGGAGAATTTTCTCTCTCCATGCATGCAAAGCTGAAGAGAAATGGGAAGATGGGGAGAACCTTTATTTCTTTATGCATGCATTTTTTTTAAATATGTGCACATTTAATTTGGAGGGTTTTTTTGTTTGTTTGTTTGTTTTGTTTTTTAAAGAGCAAGCATTTGAGAAATCCCAGATTTTATCTGAGTGCTTTAGAGTGTGACAGTCAGGGGCTTGCTTGCAAACTGGAGTCTGATACAGTTGGGAAAAAAGAGAAGAAAAGAAAAGAAAAATCCACGTGAGAAATTCCTCACCAAATCCTCTTGGGTTCATTTCCGCTTCCTCCCCGAGCGGTCAGCGAGATGGGCGAGGTCAGCAGCTACTTCCCAAAAGACCCTGCAAATCCCTCCCTTAGTGGTCACCACAATCGGTTATTTATTTATTTTTTTCAAATCCCACTTCCTGCCTATCTCTTCGGTAGCGCAGAGGCCGTGCAATATTAACCCTACAGAGCCAAGGGCTTTGAAATCTCAGAAATAAAGGTTCCAGCTTCCATTCATTTTTTTCAAACTGCTCCTCAGGTTTTCTTGATTCTTTTTTTTTTTTTTCCTTCTATTTGGTCTTTCTGAGACAGGGTCTTGCTGTGCAGTTCAGGCTGGCCTTGAGCTCGCTCTGTAGACCAGGCTGGTCTTGAACTCGCAGAGATCCTCCTGCCTCAGCCTCCCCGGTGCTGGGATGACAGGCATGTGCCACCACGTCCGGCGTGTTTTCCTGTATTCTTGTGGGCCATGCTACACTTTGCATGGACCATAGCTTTCACAGAGGCTTTTACCTGACCGAAACTCAACAGATTATAAGACTGGTTTAGCATTGAGAAGTGGAAAGCCTGACGCCCCTCTTAGAAAATTGCCCGACACCCTGTGTAATTAAGAATGGCACGTGCAAGTTGGCTTCCTTGCTCTAATTTATCGAGCCGCAAGAAACATAAATTGGATTCCACAGATTGCTAATAGGATGTACGGTGAGAAAATGGGGGTCAGTCCTTGGGGGAAAAAAGTTAGGGCAGCCAGGAGCTTAGAGCATTTTTTCTTTTTTTATCTTTTGTCTTTCTGAGACCGGGTCTCACTATGCGGTCCAGGCTGGCCTTGAGCTCACTTTGTAGCCCAGGCTGGTCTCGAACTCTCCACGATCCTCCTGCGTCAACCTCCCGAGTGCTGGGATGACAGGCGTGAGCCACCATGCCCAGCTGAGCTTTTTTTCTTAATGTACTCAAATTCCCTCCTTCAAAATGTTTTAAAAAGCCAATGAAAATTTTACCCTTGTGAGATCTTCCTATGCTGGAATTTGGGCCTCGATTGTTCCCCACGTGGGCTCTGGGTTAAATAAATCCTCAGTTCTCAGCTCGCGGTCCTGTGGGAAATGGGGAGAGCTGAGGAGGTGGGAGCCTGCAAGGGTTTCTAGGTGGTGGCGGGTATGATGTTGAAGGAGCCCCCGAACCCTCTCCTCTTCTTGTGTTTTCATCCTGACCTTGAGCTGAGATGCTTGGTCCTACCACATGGTCCACCATGATGCTTCTCTCACGATGAGCTTACAATAAGGGGTTCCGCGCATCATGGACTGAAAGTGCAAAACCCTGAGACGAAGCCCACCTTTTCTCTTTGTAAGTTGGTTGTCACTGTTCTGGCGTTACAGGAAGGGGGAGCTGCCTCGCACATTTTAGTGTGCATTGCTTAATTTCAGTTCAAGATCTACTCCATGGCGTCTCTTTTTCCTGGAGAGTTTCCACCCGAAGCAGTATAGACTGGAGTCACTGGTAGGAAAGGCCCCTTGGAGCCGTGATGTTAGGAGAATGGAATCAGTCACCTGAGCTTCCATAGTGTGCAGTTGCTGCTATGTGAGAAACTCCAATCACAGTTAAAAAGCAAAATAAAAGGTGACAGTGCAGATGCGGATCTTTCTCAAACAGGAAGGACAGTAAGAGAGGGAAGGAAGCAGGAGAGAAGGGAGAGAAAGAGATGAGAAAGGAGTTAAGATGTGCCCAGTGCATGCACCCACTCCACGCAAGGAATGGAAGCATTATGGGCCCCAGAGAGAGACTGGTGAGCAAATAAATTAAAAATATGACCGAATTCTTCACTTTGAGGTGGTTAGTAGCATGATTCATAGTGACTCAGTTGTCCACCACTCTTGCGTTATCATTTTGTGGCTTTGACCAAATATGCAAGGACACCAATTTAAAGCCAGAAAGATTAATTTTTGGTTTACAGTTTCAGAGGTTTCTACTCAGGGCTATGGCTTTGGTTTCATGGTGAGGCTTAAGCTTCCCATGGCGGAAGCACATGGGAGAAGAAGTAAAACCCCAGGGCTCCCACAATTCCTTCTAAGGTCACGCCCCCAATGACATCACTTCTTACCAGTAGGCCCACCTTCACTTCCAAAGGTCACGCTCCCAGTGACGTCATTCCTACAACCAGGCCCCACCTTCATCTCTGAGGCCACACCCCCAAGGACACCACTTCCTAGTACTAGGCCCCTTTTCTGCCTCCAAGGCCACGCCCCCAGTGACATCATTCCCGATAGGCTCCACCTCCATCTCCAAGGCCACACCCAATGACATCACTTCCTATCACTAGGCTCCACCTCCATCTCCAAGGCCACACCCCCAGTGACATCATTCCCTATTAAGCTCTACTTCTGTCTCTCAGGCCATATCACAGTGACTTCATTTCCTATTACTAGGCCCCACCTCTATCTCCAAGGCCACACCCCCAATGATATCACTTCCTATCACTAGGCCCCACCTCCATCTCCAAGGCCACACCCCCAGTGACATCATTCCCTATTAAGCTCCACCTCTATCTCCCAGGCCATACCCCAGTGACTTCATTTCCTATTACTAGGCCCCACCTCTATCTCCAAGGTCACACCACCAATGACATCACTTCCTATCACTAAGCCCCACCTCCATCTCCAAGGCCACACCCCCAATGACTACTTCCTACCACTAGGCCCCACCTCCATCTCCAAGGCCACACCACCAATGACATCACTTCCAATCACTAAGCCCCACCTCCATCTCCAAGGCCACACCCTCAATGAATACTTCCTACCACTAGGCCCCACTTCCACCTCCAAGGCCACACCTCCAGTGACATCATTCCCTACTAGGCTCCACCTCCATCTCCAAGGCCACACCCCCACTGACATCACATCCTACCACTAGGCCCCACGTCTTTCTCTAAGGCCACACTCCCAATGACATAACTCCCTACCACTAGGTTCTGCCTCTTACAAGTTCCTCCACCTCCAGAGTACTGCAAGCTGAACATGAGGGCTAGTCCAGATTCCAACAGTAACACCCGGCATCTGCCTTTTCACTTTGTTTCTAGATCAATAGCATGCATCTAATTTGTTCCAAAGGCATGAAAGATAAAGTTCCGGAAACAAACAATGTACAAGGATGCCTTCCTGAAAAGTGTGATGAAATCTCTCGTGTCACCTGATGTGAAGCATTGCTTCATGCAGTGTGTCCACTCTGTATATGCTACTCCCCTGCTGTTAGTTAGCAGCTGTCTTGGTTATCGGAGCGACTCTTGGAGAATCCTAGGATAGGGTCTGGTATTGTCCTGGGTATCAGACGTAAAGCATGGCTTCATTGTTTCTTCATATCTCTTTCAAGCCCTCTCTGGACCCCTGTTTCCCTGTTTCCTATTGTCTATCTCTCATTTGGCTCTTTGTTTTCACGTAAGAGAAACCCGTGTGAAAGCCAGGCTTGTGTGTTTGCTTTATTTTATTTAACATAGGGTCTCGAGGTGCTCTCGTTTTCCTACCAAACTCAAGTTTTATTCTCCTATGTGTCGGAGTAGGGCTCTATTTTCTATAACGTCACATTTTCTTCCTCCATTCATTTGTTGATGGACTTTTGGCTTTTACTTAATTGGAGTTTTGCTGCTTTACATTTGGGTGTGTGTGGGTCACTGTAATACGATGTCTTTGACTTGCAGGAAGATACTTGGAAGGGGAATAGCTGGGTCGAGTGGAATTTTCTAGTTTTAGCTTTTTGGGGGAGTCTCCACACTGATTTCCACAGTAGTGGTACTGGTTTACATTCTCACCGGAAGCGATCCTCTGTAACATCTGTTATTGGTTGATTTTTTCAATCGTAGCTAATTCCTGCTGGAGTGAGGTGAATTCTCAGTATTGCTTTAATTTGCCTCTCTTTATTTTATTATTTTATTGATTTATTAATCTTTTTTGGTACCTCGGATCGAACTCAAAACCTCGTGCTTGCCAGGCAGGCTCTTATGCCACTGAGCTAAATCCCCATAATTTGCATCTCTTTGATGTCCATAGATGCTGAATAATTTTTTTAAGGTATTAACTGACCATTTTTCCTCCTCTTTCTAAGAAGTTGCCCGTGTTTTGAATGGGTCTTTAATTTTTGGTGGTGCGATTCTTTGAATTCTTGATTGATTTTATGCTGCAGACTTCTATCCCAGGAGTACCTGGCCCCAAATCACTCCCACTTTCTAGATTGCCTCTCCACTGGTGGTTGTTCCTTTGCTGTGCAGAAAGTTTTGAATGGAAGCGATCCCACAGGTGGGTTTTTGGTGTGATTGCGTGCAGTGGGGACCTTGCTCAGGAAGTCCTCGTGTGTGTCCATGTCTTAAGAGGTACCTTGTAGAGAATAGAGAAGGTACGTGGCATAAATAAATCAATGGAAGCAGGGAAGCAGGCAGCTGCTACACGCCCCTGATGTGGAGAAGCAGGAGGAGCCGGAGACAGGGTCACCAAACGCTGCAAAAAGCTGGAGCTGGGTAGAAGTTGCACCTCAACATGGAGCTGGGGTTGCATGCTCGGTGTTGTCTCCTTTGCTCCTACATGCTGCAGGGAACTCTCAGTCCGTCCGTCTGTCTGCTCTCTGGTTTACCCATCCCCAAACCCAAGTAGAAAGGGGGAGGTGTCTCGAATACTTCTGTCCCATTGCTGAGACAAAATACCTCATGCCCAGGCTGGGTTTGAACTTGCAATCCAAGGCCCTCAGTCCCAGCACACCTACCCACAAATTGCTTTAGATACGAACGTGACCATTGTAGCTTGGTTAGTGTAGGTGTTGCATGTCCCAAGATTGCCATTGGAGAGTGGAAACTGTGGATTGTAAATTTGTCCCAAACTCTACACGTGCAATGTTTTGTTTTTCCCTATACCGACATTGCTATAACTCTTAATATGGGAATTATACCCTGGAAAGGTTTGGTTTTGTTTTGATTTGTTCGAGATAGCATCAGATGATGTAGTCCAGGCTGGCCTCTAACTTGTGGAGAGCCTCCCAAGTGCTGTGTGATAAAACAGAAGAATTTTAACAACAGACTCTAACACAAGTGTTCTACACTTGTGAGTTATTTTCAGGATTTCCCATCTTCAGAACTTAGCCTTGCGTGGGCAATAAAGTTACAGCAAGGAATACCACAGTGACAGACAGTCTCCTGCATTGCAAGTTAAAAGTCTGGTTTGAAGCCAGGCTTGGTAAACCCAGCACTCTGGGAGGCTGAAGCAGGAGGGTTGTAAGTTTGAACCTAGTCTTGACAAGTTAAGAAGTAAATGAGACCCTTCCTTCCTTCCTTCCTTCCTTCCTTCCTTCCTTCCTTCCTTCAGTTAGAACTTCACTTTGTCATGCAGGCTGGCTTTCATTTCACTGTGTAGCCCAGCCTCGCCTCAAACTCACAGCAATCCTCCTGCCTCAGCCTCCCTAGTGCTGGGATGGCAGGCATGCACCACCATAGCTGGTTTCCTCTATTTGCAGATGCTGGGCTTTTTGTTTGATTTTGTTGAGGTGGTGGCTCTGGAACCCAAAGAGTAGTAGGGCATGCTATGCACTGCTCTACCATGGAGCTGCACTCTCCGATAGCCATTCGTATTTTTAATATCAGCTCTCAAACGCAGCATCTGAAGATCAACTTCAAAATTGGCCTAAATCACATTCATTTCATTCCCATCGTGCTCACTGTAACCTAGAATGGCCTTGATTGGGAAACTGATGTTTTTCCCCTTGTAGGGACGTGAAATTTGATCATCTTAAGTGGAGACGGATTCTAAGTTGGAAAGCACTCAGATTTTTATGTGGAACATTCAATTTGTATATTCTCTCTTTCTCTTTTTTTCCCCCATTTTGGTGACCTTCGGTGACATTTGCATGACTTGGGGGGCGTGTGTGAGGCTGAACTGAATGATTCTTGTTAACAAAGCGGTTCTTTTGCAGGTTATATAATTCAGGGACTAAGGTACAGACCTTGTTCCCAAACACTTTAGTGAAATTAATGAAAGGTTCTCAAGCCTGAGACAGATCCAATCTTGGTCAACGGAAAACATGTGCACGCAAAGAGATCAGAAGAAACTGTTGTTAGCAAAGTTCCCATTCACACTCCTTGCCTGTGCCTTTCATTGCTTCAAATTGACAGCTAAAGGAGAAAAGAAGAAAAAAGATGTATGTCTAAGCTTCTGTTACCATCCAGTGGAAAGAGAAAAACAGGTTTTAAAAGTATTTGCAATCGCTGAAGGATAGTTTAGAATTGTGACATCATTCTTTTAAGGCGAGTGCCCTGAGAAGCATTGCATAATTATTATTTCTGGATGTCTGTCTTGCTGTTGCAGGCAGCTGAGTTAGTTAGAAATAGTCTAGGCACTGAGACAGGGCTGGGCCCTCCAAGGAGCTGGTGCAGAAGCCCAGATATCTTGCAACTATAGAGGAGACAGACACCTCTGCTGAGGGCCGGACCTCAAGACAAAAGATCAAGCAAATGCACCCACATGCTAAGGACGGACATTCTGACCAGGTCTCAGCACCCCGAGGAAGCCGGGAGTCACCGCCCCGGCCCCTAGAGGAAATCACTGCTCTGTATTCTTGTCCGCCTGCTAGATGACTGGCTTCCCCATTGGTCCCCAATTTAATCAACTTTACCTCAGCCATTAATCTTATTGGTTGGCCATGGTTCTGTCCCACCTCATGCCGCCCTTGAGAGTTCCCATGTTCTTCCCACCTTGGACCCATCTCACCTCATGGTTCCACTGGATAAAAGTCCCTAGAAAAAGACAGAGTCCCTGGCCGTCCTCTCAGGACCCCCTTCCATCTCTCCCAGACAGAAGCTTTCTTTCTCTCCCTAAATATATTCTGCTCTTAAATATATTCTCTGTGGTTCCTAAAATCCATCCTTTGGTGTTAGAGAACACAAAGTCGTACTGGGCGGAGCAGGTCGGGAGTTTCTTTCCCCTGTATCATTAGGGCTAGAGCAGGCGCTCAGAAAATCATTCTGTTCCCTGGGTGGCCAGGAAACAGCCAAAGAAGGGCGAGTCAGGGAGAAACACAAGCCTTGGCTCTCCTGCAGCCAGGCCTCCCCCGACAGCAGAGGAACTCGTCAGTGCCTGGACCCAGGATGCATGTGGCGCTCTCCTGGCCCCAGCGCACTCTGCGGGACATGGTGCATGTGAACGACAGCACAGAGCACCTTCTTGGAATTCAGAATCTGAGCGCACTGCTAACGAACGCCCTCCTGCTGAAAACCAAACTCTGCACGCACGTTCTGTGGACCCCGGTCCGTTCCTAGGGAGCTATAGCATCATTTAATCTTTACCTGCTGATAGTAAAAGTGCCCATCCTGCCACAAAGGTACGCAGAATGTCAGGATGCACGAACATCAGGGACCTGTTCTGTTCCAGGAGGAAAATCTGGAAATCAGCCGTGAAATCCATTGAGTGCACTTTGAAAGAAATCAGAAGGGGTTAGGGTTTTAGGACCAGGAGTTTAAACTGAGTCGTCTTTTCTCTGAGTGTGTTTCTTCCTCTTGAGTTCCCAGGTAGGAAATAGTCCTCGAACGGGGTACCGTGTAAGGAAGAGAATGGATAAGCCACTCACTGGACGTGAACAGTAGAGTCAGTGCACAATCACGGTAGACTGCAGAAATGGACGCACACGTTAACATCAGGCATTTGCAGTACAGACTTGTACCTGTAGGTTATTTTTTGCTATGTACTGGAAATAGGAATTCCCTATGTGCCGGAGTCCAGTTGCGGCAGGGCTAGGGTTTCCCAAAGGTGGACAGGGAGTCGGCGAGTGAGAGACAGAAGACACTGCACACCAGTCTGTGAGTGAATCTGAATCCACTTTATTTTTTAGAAGCTGGAATATATATTTGCCAACCCTGGCAACAACTCCCAGCCCCAAGCAGGAAATGGCCCAGGCCCAGGGCCAGGCAGGGACAATCCCAAACAGTAGGTGTTAATTGACCTCAACTCCAAGCAGAAGGCGCCCCAGGTTCAGGGCAATAGGTATCAATTAACATTTTAATCTTGACATTTAGTCAGCCTGGGAAATGCAAGCCGAGGTACCAGACGGACGCCCGCAGGAGGAAGAGATATGTGAGATTATTATGCCACTCCCTACATTGCTTTCCTTATCATTTATGGGAGCGGCTGTCCCTGTGAGAACAGCGCCTGTCTTGGGTCAAGGACTCTTCATATGAACCCAACCAGGCCTTACCCCTCATGGGCCTGCAGGACAGCAATTGGTCCTGTGCCTGTCTTAGGCAACTGGTGGCGTAACATATGTGTCCTAGTTGCCCGTCTCTGGCTGCCTGTAGGACAGCACCTGTCTTGGGTCAAGGACTCTTCATATGAACCCAACCAGGCCTTACCCATCATGGGCCTGCAGGACAGTAATAGGTCCTGTGCCTGTCTTAAGTGGCTGGTGGTGTAACATATGTGTCCTAGTTGCCCATCTCTGGCTGCCTGTCCAGTGTCTCAGGGCAGTTGTCTCACAGGAATTTTGTAAATCCTCCTCCATGAGATCTCCCACCCAAAGCTCCCGCATAAACTCTCTCACACTACTCACAGAAGGCAAAACCCCACAACCAGTCCTGACAAAGGGGTTATCTACAGGGCCTCCAGCAACCCCCCTGGAGTCTCCACCCTCGACTCCATATTGAGCATTACATAAAAACATACACATGTGAACTACACAAATTACAATTATCAGTACAAAACATTCCAAGATCCCCGCACCCAATTCCCACATGCAGTGTCCTTTTCCTGGAGAAGCGATTCCTTGAAGCACTCTCCTCCACCCATGGACCTTGTCACAAGGCGTGGATGGACAGAAAAGGGTGCCGCACCTATGACATTGACTCTTTGCATTAAAGCAAATATCTGGAACTGGGGATTTAGCTCAGTGGCGTAAGTGCCCGCCTGGCAAGCGTGAGGTCCTGAGTTCAATCCCTGGTACAACAACAACAATAATAAAAAATTACAGCAAATATCTACCAAATATTGACCGTTCACGTCGAAGGCCCTAAAACGTGCCTTGTTTTGTTGTTGACGGCCATTGTTCACACATTTGTGTAGTCATCAATTTGGCAGATAGTATTAGTCTCAGGTCACGCAGCTGGCAGTGACCGGAAGATGGCCAAGCTGGGTTCCAGTGAGGACTGGTGAGGCCGTGCACCTCGAGGGAAGGCTGGTGAGTGCAGGGGACCGTCTCTGAATGCCCCTCCATACACCTGACCTCCCCCTCTGCTCTCTTAGGGATTTTGTGCTGATGCACAGTTTGCAACTGCGCCGGACATAAATCCGCGTCTCTGTCGATAGTAACTCAGGCCCGCCTGGATAGGAGTGCCGTGAGCTTACAAAGCAAAACAAGAAAACAGACAAACACACAAAGGCAAGTTAGAAACACAGCAACTTCACCGCCCTGAGACCAGTGACGATGAACTTGGGGAGGTCGGAGGGAGGGTTGGGGCACCTCTGGATCCGTGACTCAGAACACCAAGGGCAGTGCGGAGGACCAGCAAGTTGTTGATGCAGAAGAAAGCAGAGGCATGGGTAGGTGGCCTTGGGTCCTTCTGTCCTTATCATTCTAGAAGGAGCCTGAATCTTTCCCCTCTGCTGTGTGTAGCAAGCCCTGTAGGATTTCAGTGTCCACCGTTATTTTTAGCAGTAACAACGCGTTGGCAAAGCACACACGGCAAGCTGCAGTATTGGCATTCAAAAGCCCAATCTGTCCTTATGTGTATTAAAATTAATTTTTTGCAAACTTTCCTTTAGCCTCTTTAAATGAGGGACTAGCGGGGCGACATCACCCAGGGTGACATCCCCACCCCAGAGGCTGTCCTGGGCCACCCTGTGCCAGACAGACTTGTTTGGCGATGATGTACCAGTGCCTGATTTCCCCAGAAATCAATGCTGGAAGCAAATTTTTCACTTTTGATTGTTTCCAGTCCACAACTCGGCTTTTAAACTTGGCCCAGTGAGATGCAAAATAAAATAACACTGAGGTTCCACCTCATTCCAGAAGGAATGGCTAATTATCAAGAAATCAGCCAACAACAAATGCTGGAGAGGCTGTGGGGAGAAAGGAACTCTTCTGCACTGTTGGTGGGAGTGTAGACTGGTGCAGCCACTGTGGAGGTCAGTCTGGAGATTCCTCAAAAAGCTGGGGTTGGAGGTCCCATTTGACCCAGCTATTCCCCTTCTGGGTATCTTCTCAAAAGAATTAAAAACATCATATCACAGTGGTATATGTGCACTCGTGTTTACAGCAGCACAGTTTGTAATAGCCAGATCTTGGAAACAACCCAAATACCCATCAACTGAGGAATGGATAAAAAAATGTGGTCTTTTTATACAGTGGAGTACTACACAGCCATGAAGAAGGATAAACTGGAGACATTTGTAGGTAAATGGATGCAACTTGAGACCATACTCATTAGGGAAATAAATCAGACTCATGTGTGTAAACATCCATTGTCTCATTAGTGTGAGAAGCTTCAAGTAATAACCTATGTGTATGTATATAAAAATAATTAAGATAGTTATACCACTGATTTCTGTGAGCTCACTGAAGAGGAAGATTTATGCTGGTATTTTGCAGACAGTTGTAAACAGATAGCTTATGCTCTGGGTGAATAATTTGGGGCAGACATCGCACAATGCATGTACCATTGTTGCCTGCTGATGGATGTGTTTTCAAATTTGGTTTTAGTTTTTTTTCCTTGAAATAAAATGGATTTAAAAAAAATAATAAAATAAATTTGGCCCTGTGTTTGTTCAGTGGGATGCATAACCTGGATGCAGAAACTCTTGGAGGAAATGCTGGTATTGTGAGGCCACGAGCCCTGGGAATGGGTGAAACCATTGCTGAGTTCATAGCTGAAAGGGAAGCATTATTTAATTGGGGGAGGGGATTAACGGAAGTGTGACTCTTTCCTGGGTGGCATTCTCTGTCTCTCTGTCTCTCCCTCTCTCTCTGTTCTGGCTCCTGTGACCATGAGGTGAGCATCGTCCCTCTGCCACATCCTTCTACCATGTTGTATCTGCCATGTGGGCACCTGACCCTGGACTGAACCCTCTGAAACCGTAGCAATGTAAACTTCTCCCTTGAAGTGTAGGGAGGTCGCAGGTAACTTGTCTCAGCAACTTAAAAGCTGGCCAAGAGATTCACCTCTTTATTGTAATGCATATAGAGTTGGTGATTTACAATTAAGGGACATTGATTACCCACTTGAGTGGTCTTAGAGGCTGGACATGCAAGGTCAAGATGGGGAAGATTGGCTTCTTCCTGTATCATACACGGCACCTTCTCGCTGTGACCTCACATGGTGGAAAGGGTGGGAGCTCTCTGGTGCCTCTGTGAGGAGGACGCAGATCCCATCTATGAGGCTCCACCCTCAGGACCTCAGAACCTCCCAGAATTCGCAGCTTTTGACACCAGTACCTTTGCAGAGGGTCAGCACAAGCATCTGAGAGAGACACAGATTCCGTCTGTTGTGCTGGTCACAGGGCTGGTGTGGACCTGACTTAGACAGCTCAGGCCACCATATGCAATCCCACAGCCTGAGTCACTAATAAACAGCTGACCTCCATGGCTGGAGGCTGAAATCCAAGGTCTGGGAGTGGCAGAGCCCATGTGTGGTGAAGGCTGCTTGCTGGGTAACAGGCGGAGCCTTCTCTCTGTGTGTTTGTCTGGAGGAGGGAAATCTCTGCGGACTCTTTTATATGGACACTGATCCCATCCATGGGGCTCCACGCTCGGGACCTTAGCACCTTCCCGGGCCTCCATCTCCTAAAACTATCACCACGGTGGTAAAATTTCAGTGCGAATTCTAACCAGGGAAGCCCCCCATTCTCACCGTGGAACGGTTGCATATCAGCTTCTACCCCTTGCAAATAAGAGCATACAAAGTGTGTTCTATTATGCAACCGAAAGGCTTGGACATAAAGAGTCCTGTGTGATATATAAACAGAAAAAACAAATCCGGGTTAAAAGGCAGAGGGCATGTGGCATCTCCTGAGACAACTGTTCTCTGTTGATGCTGATGCTGGTGGAGGCCCTACGGGGCAGACCCAGTGGACCCTGCGTCCATTAATCACCAGTGAGAGTTCAGTCTTGGGGCTTCTCAGCATCTTCTGTCTGATCGATGACTCAGTCATCAGACTCAACCATGCCAAACAGCAGCGGACCTTTGTAGACTTAACCATGTCAAATAATTGTTGAGTTTTTCGAGAACCATCTCTGGGGCAAAAGGGGTGATAAAAAAAAATCTCAGGTTCTGTGGAATCATGTTGGGGGTGTTCCAGCCCTTGATTGCTTGGTAGAACAAGCAGGGTTAAACATGATCTCCAGCCACTTCTGCACTGGCCTTGCTAGTTGGTCAATCAGGGCAGGAAGGTCATTCGTAGTGTTGCCCTGGCAACCAGTGACATCAAAATGATTACCCGGTTGATGGGCACTGATTGGGATCCTCCCAAAATATTAGGGCCCAAAGGCCTGGGAAGGGAGGTTTTCATGGGGTTGAAAGGAAGAAACAGAGTGCTCGGGCGTCTTGGATTGGTTCCTACAACATGCATCACAGTGACCAGTGGTTTGTAAGAGACAGAAGCAACCAGAACTGCAACAGGAACTGTTACCATGGCAACTAAGAAACTGGCAGGAGGGGGGCAATTTCTGCTACAGCACTGTGTAACTATGATGATTTTGATACATTATGTTTTTTTTTCCCAATAGAGACACCATCCACCAACACCTCATGAGCTTACCAGATTTTTTTTTTTTTTTAATCTTTTGAAGACAGAGTCTCGCTATGCTGTTCAGGCTGGCCTTGAGCTCACTTTGTAGCCCAGGCTGGTCTCGAACTTGCAACAATGCTCCTGCCTCAGCCTCCTGAGTGCTGGGATGACAGGAGAGTGCCATCACACCCTGAAAGATCTCCCCAGATACTCTGTGGAACATCTGAGGTCAGAAAACTTACTTTCTTCCATGCACTGACTCGCTGGCAAAATAACTGGAAGAATTCAGCTCCTGGCTGATTGTTCTGCACCCAGTGTGTGACCTCTAAGTGACTGTTAAGCTGCTGATCTAAAGTGAGCAATGGGGAAAGCTGAGCAAAAGCGTGATACATGCCTAACTGTTTTAGCGATTTTAATGAAGACATTCGTCATGCCTGAGATTAATTAGTAATTACACAACAACTGCGTGATGTCATGCCAAAGAAACATTGCCTTCTGTCACACGGCAAAAGCGGGTTTCGAGTAAATAACGGCTTAGGTCAGAATTAATTACTTCATAAATTATGTAGCCAGGAGATCATTTTAGTGAACTCATGCTTGTTAATAAATGTGTACAGGTCTTCCTGTTTTTTTCTTTTATTTTCGCCACTAAAAGCCATATTAGTTAACAACTTTATGGAATATAAAAAGCAAATTACATGACGAGTCCAGCTAGATTGGTCTCCTTTGAATGATATCTTAGGACAGAGTATGTCATTCCACAGATACTGTACTATGGTGATAGGCGTATAAAAAGCACAAAAAAGAAATTAAGCATCTAATTTTGTAGGCTTCAGTTGGAGAGAGAAGATTGTGAAACAGTTCGGAATTCCAGTGTATGCTACAAAATTTCAGCATTCTGGGGCTGCAGATGGGAAACCTGGGTGTAATGGTCTGCAAACCTTCCCTAGTGATCAATCCCGAGGAGTAGATAAATCTATGGCGGGAGACCTGCTTTGTCTTTGATCGGTCCATGTGAGATAGACCAGCTGTTCACAGATGACTTTGCTTCACTGGGAGAGCACACACACGCGCACACACACACACACACACACACACACACACACACACACACAGAGGTACATGTGCACACACCGAGGAATCCCATGTACATCTGCTAATAACAGAGAGAGGGAGGCATGGCAGAAATCCTAGGTTTCGTAACGGGAGCTCCCCAAGTCTCTGCAGAAAAGCTGCCCATGGAGAACAGATATTGACTTCTGAATGCTGTATTTGTACCACTGCCACGGTGCCCTGAGATAAAATAGTTCCACTTGGCTGTTGTACATTAAAGTGCCAGATGTGCTGAAATCTTATTGACTATCCTATGCCCAGAGACCCTTCATGAAGGGCTGGTTGTCCCAGCCAACCCTTAGCTATCTCAGCATATCCAACTCCCTTGGACCCTAGTTATTTGGAGAACTGCCCTGAGCCTGGGTCTCTTGAATCCCACTTATGTAAAATCCAAGTCATTATCATCAGAATTTCTCTTCTGACTCCTAAGGTGTAAATCACTGTCACTGTGCTCATGTCAGAGAATCCACTCCAAAGCATATTGATGAAATTGAGCTTTAAACAGGGTCCTACTTTCTAGACAACGTCTTCAGTGCCATTAAAAATAAACAGGAGGTCAATGATCGCTGAGCAGAGTGACTGAGTCATTATGGGAGTTTGGGTGGGAGAGAGGTTCTGATACCCACCAATTATATTTTTTTAGATCTGCGGAGACCATTCCCTATGCTTTATCATTTAATGAGAATCCTCGTTTGCATATCTTTAGCTCATTTAGAAATCAATCAAGTTACGCTCAAGGTCAATGCAGCAGACAGAGTCTGACTGGAAAGAATCACTGATTCTGTAGCTTTGCTGATGCAGGAACACCCCAAGTCCAAGCCCGGCCTGGATGACTTAGGCATTTAGCAAGACTCAGGCTCAAAATACAAAGATTTAGGGCAGATGGAGGTCTGGTCCATCTGCTCTTTTTCTAATTTTTCTGTAAGTCTAAAGTTATATCAAAAGTCAATGCAGGAGGAGACAAAAAAAACTCCCATGTGACAGATGTCAAAACACATACCATGAGCATGAAGATTAGATGAAATTTACCAGCCTTCTCCTTCCTTACTGGATTCACATTGCCGACAATGTCCTTTACAATAAAAGAAGATTTGTGGTCACAAAAATACGGGGGAGCTCAGGGGAAGGGTTTAGGGCTCAATGCCCAGCACCACACACACCCGTGCAAAGGAGACACGTCTAAGCACTTTAAATGTGGGTCTCTGTCAGTTACGTTTTCTCTTCCGAATTTAAAATCTTGTTTAAAAACGTGGAGGGGAAGTTAAGTAGGATTGAGAGGTGGTGATAGCAAAACGGACTCTACAGTTCACCTCCAAAATCCTACTACACACAAGCGGGCAGTTCTCACACAAGATGAGTTCTCCAAGACACAGGCATTAGACACAACTGCAGATGTGTGTCTCAGATACACTCAGATTGAGGGAAATTCTCAATAATTGTTCTTATCCATGTCAGTCGATGGACGGAGCTTCTTGCGCTGTATTTTTGGAATGTTTTGAGGCATCAAATATATATTATACACAATGGTTTCTCCACAAGAAGCAGTATACATTGCAAACTAGGATTTCTCCAGGAAGGGGGATGTATGGATAACTGGTGATTTTTTGTAGCTATTTTCTGCATGATATCTGTAACTCAGGGAGACCTACAAACTCTTTCTCTCAAGTGATTATTTTTCCTCCCTTGTGCATTGGCATAGTATAAGAAATTATGTTTCCATGACCTAAGGGCAGATTAGAATCTGTAGGTTAAAATGAAGACGCACGTTGGCTACGTACCACGATCCTGGCTGTGATGCTGTATTTTTTTTTTCTTTCTAAAGATTCATGATTGGCTTTTAACACATTTGCCCCAGGTTGCCTGCATCTTTGGGTGGTAGAAAGGAAAGATTTGTCAGGGTCCGTCTGAGTCTAACTTGATTTAGGAGTCAAAGTGTTTGTTCTGACTGGAGGCACCATGAATGGGTCCCAGTATGGACAGCAAAACAAATTAAAGTAATTAAACAGAAGAAAAATCCTTTTCATGGCAAAAACACAATTATTAGATGGCTAGACAGCCATCAAATGGTGCCTCTGAATTAAACAAAGTGAACTTTTTCTTTTGTTTTTCTTTGTTTTGTTGAGACAGGGTCTCATAGGTAGCTAGGCTGGTCTTGAGCTCACTTTGTAGCCCAGGCTGGTCTCAAACTCACAGCGATCCTCCTGCCTCAGCCTCCTGGGTGCTGGGATAACAGGTGTGAGCCACCACGTCGGGCTTCCCAACTTTTCATTTTCAAAGTGAGATTTCCTGGGACTGCATATCATCTAGCCACATCTAAAAATCATAGCCAAATTAACTAACGGTCCCATAAATGCATAACTTTGTGATTTTATTGGTTTCATTGCTTCAGGAAATTTGTTATACACACCTCTGGGTGTGTCTGGTGGGTTATGTGACATGACCTTGGCCATTATCTTTGGGTCTCTGTTTCATTTCTGCTTGGTTTTTACCTTCTCCTGCCCTTGGGACGTCATGAACTTGGACCCCAGGAAGGGTGTATTGTTGTCCCTGGTTCTTTCTGGCCATCTGTTTCCTGGCTGCCGTGAGGTAAGAATCTTTTCTTCCCTATGCCCCCTCCTCCGTGATATATCGGCCTTGCAGGCAGCGACCATGGACTGAACCCTCCAGAACCATGAGCCAACTCCAACCTCTCCATCTTTACTTTGCACGCATCAGAAATTTTCTCCCCACCGCAAAAATCCAACCAATACAACACAGAGCTTCACAGAGTCCTTTCTATAAGAGGTTTAATTTCACAGATTCAGTAAGGTCCTTCATGGCTTAATCATTTCTTAGAAATCCCATCTCTTGACTTTACCATATTGGCAAGACTTGAAATTTGGTCGGGGCCCCTTCACAAGAGAGCAGGTGAGATTTAGGTCATTGTAGACATCACGCTGAGATGTAGAGAAGAACATATGTAGCACATACTTGGGGTGTCTTTTAGGGAAAAACAGCCAGGGGTCCCTTAGGACAGGAAAGACTAACAGGACTGTGGGCTCTGGGCTCCCAAACTGGCGGGGCACAGAGAGAATTGAGTGTATTTGCTGAGAATCACAATGTAGGTGTGAGAAGGGATCTTCATTGGCTGCATCCTGTGGGCTGGGTCATCTTCTAACTCCCCAGGTACAGTGGTCACTCAGGAGCTCAATGCTCCATTGCAAAGCTATGAGGCATGAGAGGTCATTGAATAGTTTCTCTCACTTTTCTTTCCTGCGTTGGATTGGGATCCCTTTAACAGTATGATTGCACAGCCTTCTAGAGTTTTTTCTTTTGTTTTTGGGAGGTAGCCATAAAGAAGCAGTGGATGGGGACATGAGATAATGCGAGGGTAGCTGGGGTTTTAGCAATGACGGATTTAGTGACTTCCTGCTATATATTTTCTACTAGAATTATTCTCATGGGGTGAAAATTGCTGGTGGTGTAAAACATTCCTGTGGTGTTTTTGCTTTCCTATTTCTTTGTTTTTCTGTTTTTGAGGCATGAACACAGTACCTTTGTGCTGACTCATCTTTCCAGGCCCTTTTTATTGTTATTATTTTTACAATTTTGATATAGCATCTCACTAAGTCACCCCGTTTCCCAGGTGGGGGTCTAACTTGAGATCCTCCTGTATCGGCCTCCCAAAGTGCTGGCATCACAGTGCTGCACTACTGTGTCTAGTTTGCTGTTACTGTTTGAAGACTGCCTTCGTATACTGAGTTTCTTAAAAGAAATATTATAAAGGGGTAGCTCAGGGGCAAAGTATGTGACTGACATGAATGAGGAAATCAAACAATGACAGACAGAGGGAGAAAGAAAAAACATCCAAATGATTGAAGTCAGTGAGTGCAGCAGCCTTCACAGCTTTGAGACTCACCTTGATAGCTGAGATAAGTGGAGTGAATACTTGGAGTTCCAATAAATTATTGCAAAATAGTCCAGTTCCTGCAGACATTAATGGAAGTTGGTGGCTCACTGATATCACATTCGGAAAAGTCACCCAAAAAGAGCTTCTAAGGCTATTACGTTTGCGCATTTTGATTTTTTTTCCTCCTGTAGAATTTAAAATATTGCTTATTTTCTGGAGATGCCTACCCTTTATTTGAATTATGCCGTCCTCCTCACGTTACCGTTGGTGTCGTTGAGCACCATAAAATACGTAATTTTGGCAACAGCTTGAAATCCTGCAGGGCTTCAGGCCCGGCCTGCACCTGACTTGCCAGCTGCAACTTTCATGGTCATTTAAAAATATTATTATACCTGCTCTGAAGATACCTTTGAGGTTAGCTTTTAACATGCCGAACTTGATGTTGGAATAGTGGGATTTTGTTCCAAATATGACCTCGGTGCAGGAGGAAGAGGCTCAGGGGATTCACGTCAAGTTCCTTCTCTTCCCTGTCCTCTACCCTTTCCTTTCTCTTCTCTTTTTCCTTCCTTCCTTCCTTCCTTCCTTCCTTCCTTCCTTCCTTCCTTCCTTCCTTCCTATAATGCATGATTAAAAATTCAGTGACGGCCACTGTGGAGCGCCATCTAGCAGAAAGGCAGCTGGTAAACCCCCGACACTGGGTCTTCGTCCACCTTGGTCCCTGGAGCTGGCACCGTGCGACTCCCGTCTCCTCCCCAAGGTCACAGTGACCGGGAAAGGTCAAGGTTTGGGGACATCGAAGTGGCCAGGACAGTGCAGCTAAAGACCCCGTGGACAGAGGACCCCAGAGCTGCTGCGGAAAGTGGTCAGGATGCTGGGGTGAGCCTGAGCAGAGCTGGGAGGACCCTGAGGGGATCCTGGCAATTTGTCTTTTCCTGTGAGAAATTTTGTCTCAGTGTAAATGTTCACCATATTTTCCGGAAATACTTTGAATGCCTTCTTTAAATCCTAATTCTTTGAAATCCCCGCAAAGCATTGGTTACATGCAGAAGAGACTTGGGCAGTAAGAAACTCAGCGTCTGGGAGAGAGAGACCCGGGAGGGAAACCCAGTCAGCACGGATGGGCCACGTCCTCTGCCTCAGTCTGTGCCCTCTGTTGTGGCGGATCACAGGGGAAACAGCTGTGGTGAGGTCCCCAACGTTGTGTAACCCACCAGAGGTGGCTCTGATTGAGGTCACAGCTAGCTTTCCTTTGTTTTGTGTGCTTCCTTTGTACTTCTCAAATGCATATTTCCTAAGCAGTCATGGTGCAGTATCCCTGTGACCCCAGCACTCCGGAGGCTGAGGCAGGAGAATCTCCATGAGTTCAAGGCCAGCCTGAACCATGGAGTGAGACCCTGTCTTGAAAAATACAAAAACAGCAAGGTAAATATTGATAGCAATGAAGACTTTTATTCTGAGTATGTTTAAAAAAAACATTAGATCAAAATTAGGGAATTTTGAAGAGCAGTTAATAGAGATGTGTGAATTTTCTTAAAATAAGTTTACAAGCTTCTGCTTAATTGGAACGAAATGAGAAAAATGGGTGCAGCCCTTGAAAGCGTTCAATGAGAAGTGAATAATTTTCTCTCATCTAACAAGCAAGACTTTGTTAAGCGATTCCTCCATCCTAACAATAATTGCGTGTGTTAATCAAAGAGAGGTAATTATTGAGTCTAATTATGGAGAGCGTGGTGGAAACAACTCCCTTTGGAAACTCAGGAAGCGGGGTAGCTGTAAATGCTGCTCAGCGAGAAAAATTGCCCTACGGAGTTAGAAAACGCGATTAAAATGATGCAGGACTAACAAAGAAAACTTAAATAATTTCGTGTCTTTCGTAGGTTGGAAAAGAAAATCTTATTCTCTATGGGAAAAAAAATTTGCAGCCCAAGGGTTGATGAAAAAGACGCATCTTTCGTGTCAATTCTTTACTGGGTAACGTGGCTCGGTATTACTGGGGATCCTTATTAGGACCTTCTCTCCTTCATCTCCACCTCTTTCTCCCCCTCTCTCTCCTCCTCTCCTCTACCTCTTCCCCTTCCCTCTTTTATTTTCATTGCATCATAGTACCAAGGGTCCATCAATATTTCCTAGCTAGACCGAGACCTCCTAAGCTACCCACCCGGCTCCTGAAATGAACCGAGCACCCGACGGTCTGCAGCCCCCGGGACCCAGCGCTCGGAGCTCTGCGAGGAGGAGAAAGAGTCTGCCAACGTTACCCATGCAAGCGCCTCACCTTGCAGGTACAAGGGGAAAACCACAACGGAGGTCACAGTAGAACACGATTCACCAAGATCAAACCCCAGCCTCACCTGGGTCCCATTCCTCCTCCTAAAACGCTGCCCTAGGGGCAGATCTCCGGTGTCTCCAAGAACAGAACCAGGCAGGGCGTGTTAGGTAAGACCCAGGGCTGGGCTCACAGAGGCATCCCTTTGGATTTGCATTATTTTACATTTGCCGGAGTTTCCACTCAGGGTTGCAGCACTGGCTGTAGTATCTCCTGCTGTGGTTGTTGAGAAATACACATTCAGATAAATAAATACTCATTATCTGGTTACGGTGGGTGGCGGGGGGCTGCTAGGGTGTTGATGTGTCGGGGTGCTGAGCTGAGCTGGGAGAGTTGCGAGGGTGAGGTCTCGAGGGTCAGGGTCATTTAAAAGATTTGCTCACCAAATATCAAATAATAAGAGCTCAGTGACAGGTCTCCCTGGTGAGCAGGAGTCTCTGAATTCAGTCTCTAATATGCAGAGGTAGAAGGAAGGAAGGAAGGAAGGAAGGAAGGAAGGAAGAAAGAAAGAAAGAAAGAAAGAAAGAAAGAAAGAAAGAAAGAAAGAAAGAAAGAAAGAAAGAATTGCTTAAATAGCTCTACATTCATGCTGGAAATACAGAAATATCTTCTTTCAAAACATCAGATCTCTTGAAAAATTTAACAGAGCAGATGGGAAGGAGATCATAGCGCTCACCTTCCTAACATGTCCTTAGTTTGCTTTATTTTTTTCTAACTGCAGAGATGATGCCAGGGAGATATTCTACCTTCCAACCTTTCCTGCTCTTTCTAACCCTACGCATCGGAGCGCTCGTACACGGAGACAGTGAACCACAGATACCTCTTCATTCTTTTCTCCGCCCACGAAAGAAAACAACCATGGAAACCATTTTATGCCTCAGTATTGGTGACATATTTCACATTCCATTTTTTTTTTGGTGGGGGCTTTAAGTATTTTTCCTTCCCTCAGAAACCTGGGAAAAGGGCCAGATTCCTATCATTTGGGGTCCTCTCATCCTCTTGGTACCATAGTTTGGGTTTTGTAGCTGGTGTTTCACTGAGAGATTCCGGTCCAAAGGGTTTTCATGAAGATATGAATTCATTGTTCAAGCAGAGAGAAATTTCTTCATTCCTCTGGGCAAAAAATTCTAATTGCCTGTCAAAATTTATTATCAGAAAACACGAGCCAATAATTTTTATCATGCGGAACACACGTGGGCGCATTTCAATCGGGCACCGGCTCTGGTGAATTTGGGAGTTATGGAAGAAAAATCCCACGCTGCTGTTTCAAGCCTTGAGGGCTTTTCTATTTATTTATTTATCGGCTGCCTGACTGTGAAGGAAACACCCATTTTAGTCACAGCGAGAGCTGCTTTCATAGGTAAGATCTGTGTGGGCCGCTCATGGCTGTTTGAATGATTGCATTTGCATTGAGGATTTATAAGAAAGTATTTCCAGGCCTGCTGAATGCTGAGATTTTACAGAATCTCGGTATGGGGAGAGGTATTCAGGCCTCTCTTTGTGTGCTCCGGCAGCCTCCTGTCCCTTGATGTGTTTGTTGATAACACAGCGTTTTCTGCACACAGCTCCTGGAAGGTGTGAACACGTTTTCCCAGACTTCTCACGCCATCATCTTAGCTCACACTTTGCATTTCTGCGAGAAGATGATGCCAGTTTTGTTCAGACGAGGACAACATTTGCTCTTTCGGCGTCCTGGGATTTGTCTGGGGCACACTGAAAATGACAGTTCCACGCCGACGGGTACCCTGAGAGAAAGTGTGAGATGCCCTGACAGGAAATTGCTCTTGGAACCTGCTTCCTGCTGAGGGCGGTCAGTCTTTGAATGCGGACCCCGTAGAGTCACACTGGCTTTTCTAGGTGGGGTCACAGACCTTTGGGATGGCTCAGCGGTGACGACCCCTGGATCCTGCAAATATTCAGAATTTCTAAGTAGGACTGTGTGGCTCATACCTGGCTCATACCTGGACATGCACCACTCTGGAAGGCTGAGGCAGGAGGACTGCGAGTCTGAGCTCAGGCTAAGTGACTCACTGAGTTAACAAGATCCTGTCTCAGAATACAAAATTAAGAAATGCCTGGGGATGGTAGGTCTGTACAAAGGCCCTGGGTTAAGTCCTCTGTACACACACACACACACACACACACACACTCACTCACTCACTCACACACAAACATCCCAGATAATTTCTTATCTACAGAAACCCTTGTCATTTTCTGTGACCCTCTGGTGACCATATAAAGCTAATTCGGGGGTGAGAGATGCTTGCAAAGGAGTCCAGTGACCCCTGTGGAATTACAAGGGGAACAATGTGTGTAGTGAGGTCTTAGGGAGTTTCAAGTGGGAATTATTTCACAAATCCGTGGGATTCCGTGACCAAAATGGGAAATTTGAGTCTGGATTGCTTCTAAATTTTTGCAAGTGGAGTTCTCATGTATCACTGTTTAGGACTTGAGCAGAGTACCCCACTGTCTGATCTTCTCCCCCAAACTCCTACTCTGAGCATGTGACTGTTTTTTTGGGGGAGGGTCATTCTTGATCTAAACCATAATAGTGGACAAAGTTGCTCAGTTCTCGGCGACCAAAGAGCCAAGGAAACAGCGCTAGATACGGAGAGGTTGCTGGCCAGACGCAGATTGGTCCACCCAGATCCACCCAGAAGACAGCAGCTGGCAAATCTGGGTGGATTGGCACCCAGTTAGGACCGAGACTGAACCCATGCGGATGGATGGACGAATGCACATCGAAAGCATAAGATGTATTGATACAGGAGACAGAAACTTCCAGTCTACTACCTGCCCACCACGAGTTCGTGTTCTTTAAAATCAAACAATGAGTTTTAGGAACAATGGAGGTTAAGAGCAGAATATATTTATGGAGAGAAAGCAAGCTTCTGTCTGGGACAGAGACACAAGGGGTCCCGAGCGGGTTGCCAAGGACTCTGTCTTTTCTAGGGACTGTTACAGAGCAAAACCACTAAGTGAGGCAGGTCTATGGCGGGGGAAACATGGGAACTCTCAAGGTGGGCACGAGGTGGGACAGAACTATGGTCAACCAATCAGATGAATTGCTCAGGTAAAATTGATTAAATCGGGGCCAAATGGGGAAGCCAGTCTGTAGCAAGCAGGCATGAATGCAGAGCAGTGAGTCTTCCTGGAGGTGGCTGAGGTGGTGACTCCTGGCTTCCTGGGGGTGACAGAGACTTATTTAGAGTATCAATCCCTGACGCCGATACTTAGGGTATGGGTGCGTTTGTTTTGCCTTTTGTCTTGAGTTCTGGCCCACAGGAGGAGGTGTCTGTCTCCTCCAAGGTCACAAGACATCGGGTCCTCTGTGCCTGCTCCCTGGAGGTCCTGGCCCTGCCTCACATCCTGTAATATTTCTAAGTGGCTCAGCTGCCTGTAAGTGCATGCATACACCTCAGTGCAAATCCGCCTCTGGAAAGAAAGAGTCGCTGCTAGTGGCAGTAAACAGCGATCAACTTGGAAGGCGCAAGGGTCAATCAGGGCTGTGGCTTTGTCTCTTTATTATATATATATTTATTTATTGTTCTGGGATTGAATCCAGGGCCTTGCACCGGCCAAAGATGATGCCAAAGAAGTTAACACAGCATCAGGTAGACAAAAATCCCATGGATTCTCACTGATGAGCAGAACTGAAAAGACCTGAATTTCCCGAAGGAAGAGGAAATACTGTCTCAGGTCACAAGCCGCCTCTGTGCTGGAGTGAGCTTCAGAAACATGTTGCTCCATGGTTCCTTACGTCTGCATCGTTTCCTGGACCAAGAAAGTGGTTTTGAGTCTGTAAGAACAGCATGAATGGGGTCTTCTCAGGAGAGCCGAGGATGGCACCGAATCGTGCTGGGTGTGAATATTCTCTGCAAATCTGTGTAAAATCTGCCTTTGGATCGGCTTTTGTGAATCTTCAAGGACAGTCATCAGAAAGCCAGTTTCTAATCAGAGGGAGAAGCAGGACCAGCTATGGTCTCCCTGGTGGACCGGGATTCCCGGACCAAGGCTGCCCAGTTCCGGGAATGCAGATCTGTCCCCCGCCAAGGCTGGCATGAGCGGCTGAGCCCGCCAGAGTCTGTTTTCCTCCAATCAGCAGACGCGTGGCTGTTTTGTTCCAAGAACTAATAGAATGTAGCACAATCATCTTAGCTGTGTTAAGTGGGTTTCTAGAAATGTAGAGATTTTTTCTTTTCCTTTCCTTTTTTTTCTCCTTTTCCCTGAGATACTATTTTTTCCCCCTTTGAGCAGATTCTTACCCTTTCACAGTACTTATGGAGGATTTTGTATTTTATATACTTTCACCGTTTCATAAACTAAGGAGACAATACAGTGTTTACACAAGTGAGTATGATTTATTTCGCTTATGAGTACGGTCTCAAGTTGCATCCATTTACCTATAAAAGTCTCAGTGTGATCACAAAGCAGTTGACAGTCATCAGATTGGGTCGATTTTGCATGTTTGGGTCTGGTGATCTGAGGAACTCTTTTGAAGTTCACTATGTAAAATAATAACCTTAGTTAGGCTCCTACCGCCTTGTTTTGAAGGCCTGTATTGTCATTGTTTTGGGCTCTTTGCTATTGTTATTTATATGTCTTTTTTGTTTCTTGTTTTTCTAGTAATTTGTTTTGTTTTTTCCTCCAATGCAGAAAGGATAGGTATACATGTAGAGGCTTATGCATTTCTAGAACTTCTCCTAAACAATTTTTAAGAATCGGTTGTATTATGTGTGATGAAATGAACAGCTACTTTGAAGAAAAAGGGACATTCTGGTATCCAGTGCTGATTCCGTATCGTCATGCTGTGAAACCCAGTAATACTATTATTCTTTGTCCAGAGTGGTTTTAGTCTGTTTTGTTTTGTTTCATTTCAACATGCGTGAAGGTGTGGACAGCTATTTTGAAGAGAACGAGAGACACTATGGCAGTTGTTGATTTCCCTATTGTCTGGTCTCAAAGACCTAAAATGCCTTCATCACTCTGTTCTGATCAGTTCTATACTATTTTGTTTTGTATGAATTCACTGCGTGTGAAGATTTGGACACCTATTTAGAAGAAAACAAGAGACACTGTGGTAACCACCGTAGATCTCTGTTGTCTGGCTTTGAAATCTGTGTCACTTACCTTGTTTTCTTCTGATCTGCCTTGTTCTGTTTTGTTTTACCCTCTTTAAAATTAAAAAGAAAAGGTCATGCACGGCTGAGGCCCAAATCCAAATGAGATGAAAACTCCCAGCTGGTTCATGAAGCCATTGGTTCACCTCCAGCACCATTCCCTTGATTAATTTTTTTCCTGTTGCCACCCCGGACATTGTTACGAGCCTCAGAGATGCCATCTTCTCTCACATCGTACCTTGAGCAAGGTCACTGATAATTTCTTAATTCCAGAACTTTCCACAGGACGTTGTAGGAGACCTACTTGTCTTTCTCGCATACCTGTTTCTGTTTCATGAGCTGCTATTATCCTGAAGTGTGGGCTCTTGCATTCTGGGTGTGTCTAAGCAGCTCTGGGTCAGTAGCATGGCTGGGTGAGTTTTGGTGCTCCATGCTGATCAGGTCCAGAGCAGGGAGGGGTTCCCCGGTGCTGAGGGAGCCTGGGATTTCCACAGAGAGTGTGCAGAATTGAAATCGAGGTTGTGAGCTACCACTGGGTGAAGTGGCATCCTGCCTCTTTAGATAACTAGCTTTGAAAAGACATTGCAAAACCTACTTGGAATCTGGCATCTGGACTGCAGGCTCAAAATCGACTCTGAACCTGGGTTTTATACAAAGAGTTCAAGGCTGAGCAGGAGTCACTATCTAAAGCACATGTAGAAGCCATGTCCTTGAATTGAGCAGGGAAAGAAAACTGAGTTTCGCCTGCCAGAGTTTTTGCAGGAAGCAGGGGGAGGCAGTGTCGGGATACCAAGCCAACTAAAATAACAGCAGCTCCGAAGGCGCCCGAGTGGTGAAAAAGAAAACATAATAAAATTAAAGTGACCACAGCTTTGTGCTTGTATTTAGGATGTGGTGTTAGGTAAATCCGGACTTGACTTGGACGTTTGTGCAAAGGGTCTGTCCAATGCCTGCCTGGTCCTCTTTGCCTATGTGATAGGAGACGGTGGGATTTCTTTCTTTAAGACACATTGCAGCTTTAAGCACGCATCTTATTCTGGTCGTGTCTGATAAAGGGCGTGTGGCTATTCTAAAGTGAGATTGTCACTTTTTATCACAGTCACGAATCAGCGCACACCAACAGAGATGGGTGTCCCCATATGAATGCATCCCCGCAGGGCTTAGAAGGCCAGCTGCAGTTATTTAACCTGGAATGAATCCTCCTCCTGCAGTGCAGGGTTTATTTTCTAAAGAGTGCGTTTGCTGTTAGGAAGAATGCGAAGGTCATTTACATCCGTCCTGATTCGATTCCCAGTGCATGAATTCATCATGAGATTATCTTTTCTGCAGCTCTGGAAGCTGGCTGGATTCCATGAAATGCAAAAGGTCATTGTTTTGTCTTGTTGAGGTAGCGGAATTGGCAAAGCTAATGAACTGGGGGAATGAGAGGGATTCCAGGTCTGTGAGTGTTAGCTTTTGGGTGTCAGCTTTTCTCCCAAGGCCTGATTCCTCTGGCATGTTTTTGGTTCGAGTTTTACTTCTATTCGTGTGGATTTTCTTCATGTCGGTGGATGTAGCATTGGGCTGGACGAGCTAGATTGTTAACTTTGATGGCGGGGAACTAGCCAGGGGGTTAGTGGTGGGTCCTGGTGGGTCATGAATAGGTAACTTTGGTGTCTATATCTGGTCCTTCTCTCCTTTCTCTCTGCATCATTCTTCTGCTCTGGGCACCGTGGTGTGAGCATCTTTCTCCACCATTCCCTCCCTCCATGATGGTCTGCCCTGGAGCAGCCCGACCATGGACTAGACCCCCTGAAACTGTGAGATGGACCAAACCTTTTCACTTCAGTGTTGGGTGTGTAGTTCCAGCAACGGTAAAGGTGATGCAGACTATCACAGGTCACATTGCTAGCTGTGCAGCCCAGGGAAAAGGTTCCTTCTGATCGATTCAATCCCCTTTTCTCTAGCTCTAAGAACATGTGGTTAGAGTGCAACCTTTCCCCTCACGGGGAGCTGGTGCATCGTACAGGGCAGAGGTTAATATTTTTTATGTCTTGCTTCTTTCTTCTCTTCCCATTTCTGCTATCTCTTGGTTCCTTTCCTCTTTTTCAGACAGACAACAGCTCCAATGTTGCTGGAAATCCCAGCCCAAAACCTTCTCTGAGGATCCGGGTGCACTCTTAGCTAGCTTGGCATCTGCCTGGTTCCCAGGGAGGAATTGAGTGAGGGAAGCTGCTTACCTCATGGGGGTCAGGAAGCAGAGAGAGTGTAGGGTAGAGCAGAGGAGGGTTATAACTCCTTCCGGGTCACGGCCCACAGTGGTTGGCCAATGAGATCCCAGCTCTTAACAGCATGCTTAGCTGTGGCCTCACAATGGGACAGATTCCCTGGTGCACACAGCATTGCTGTGATCCAACCACCTTTGGGACCTGTATGCATTTTGGGGAACACTGGACATATCACCCATGCTAATCCTTCAGGGTTGAGGACTGTCACCTGCATTCACTTTTACAAGCATCCTTGCTGGGAAGACTATTAGCATCTCCCTGATTTTGAAAGACAGCTCTGTCTCAAAAGATTAAAAAAACAGGAAGAGTAGAGATGGGCTGACACGGTCTTCTCTATCTCCTGCTGAAACTTGTTGTATCTTATCTCCTGGATATGGCATCTCAGCTACAGTGAAGTGATGTCTCTTGTGGTTTTGTTTTCTCCCTTCTGACTGATGATCCGAGGCATAGTTTTTATAGGATCGCTGGTTATTATAAATCTAATGTCTTTTGAGAAAAACATATTTTCCAAACGATTATGCTCTTCAGTTTGGTAGAAAATTCCCAGGCAAGTTGAAGCTTCTGTCTTTGATATAGTTGTGCATAAAATAGCTTGTGACTGCCTCCCCTCCCAGATCTTCACTCTGTCTGGGTTTGAGTTATGCTACTGATTTTTCAAATTGCTTGAGGTCTCGACTGTCTTTATACAACTGTCTTTTTCATCTATTATATATTGTTGATTTTTCTATTGTTCGGATAAAGTAACACATTCAGTTTTAAAAAGAGGCTTATTTAGTCTCCTGGTTTCAGAGGGTGCAGTCCATGGTCAGCTGCTCCAGGGCATAAACATCATGGCAGACAGGCGTGGAGGAGGAAAGATGCCTTTTATGATGAGTTTACCTGCTTCTCCCACAACTTTTTGGAAGAAGCATACTTTAAAGGGGACTGAGACACAGTCTTGCTGTGTAGTTTAGGCTGGGCTTGAATTCACTATGTATCCCAGACTGGAATGGACCTCACCAGGATCCTCTTGCCTCAGCCTACTGCATGCTGGGATTACACATGTGTGCCACCAGGCCCGGCTTTGGAGTTGAATTGTGGAAGTTTAGTTTATGTCTCTGGCATCCTTAGAACTTTTGTTATCATGACTGTGGAATCGTATCAGACGTGTATTATGCATCTTTTTATATTCTGTTAATATGATGGATTTCATTACTTGATTTTTATTTTGTGTCATTATCATTGCATTTCCTGGCATAAATCTCAGTGTGTGTTTGTTGATTATCTACTTGATGTGCCATTTCATTTGACTTTGCAATATTTTGTTGAGAATCTCAGCATGGATGTTCATGAGAGGAATCGGTAGTTTCTGGATTTGATGTTGGGACCATATTTTGACTTAATAAACTGAATTAAGAGAGGCATACTGTTTTCAGGTTTTGGAAAACTTTATAAAGGACTTGTATTTTTTTCTCTACAAATGCAAATAAAGTGTACCAGTAAAACTACCTGATCTTAGAGTTTTCTTTATGGAGAGCTTCTAATTATGAATGTATTTTTCTTATTAAGTGTAGGCAATTCATGTTTACTGCTTTACTGCATGTGTTTCTGTTGTGTTTTTAAGGATTTAGGTTTAATTTTCTTTGATTTTTAAAAAAACCTTTTATCATAAAATATTATAAAACATTCATTTATTATGATTTTATTGCTTACAGAACATGATTATTTATGCTGCCATATCTCTTACATTAATAAAGTTTGTCTTTGAGAAATCTAGCTCAATTTATCAATTTCGTGGATCTTTGTAAGTAAAAAAGTCACCTTTAGTCTTCATGGATTTCCTCTACTGTTACTCTGCTCTTTCTGTTTTATTGGTAATATTTTAGATGATATTTCCCAATTTTGCTATTCGATCTTTTAATTTCTTGTTCTGCTTCATTACTGTGACAAATACGTGGGGTAAACACCTTAAAATAGAAAAGATTTATTTTGTCTTGTGGTTTCAGGGGGCCCAGTCCATGGTCAGTTACTCTCAGAGAGGCTCATCATGGTAGGAGGGTGAGTTGATCAAACTGCTAAGTCTACATTATTTGGGAGGAAGAAGAAGAAGGAGGAGGAGGAGGAGAAGGAGGAGAAGGAGGAGAAGGAAGAGGAGGAGGAAGAGGAGGAGAAGGAGGAAAAGGAAGAAGAAGGAGGAGGAAGAGAAGGAGGAGGAGGAAGAGGAGGAGGAGAAGGAGGAGGAGGAAGAGGAGGAGGAGAAGGAGGAAAAGGAGGAAGAAGAAGGAGAAGAAGAATAAGAAGAAGAAGAATAAGAATAAGAAGAAGAAGAAGAAGAAGAAGAAGAAGAAGAAGAAGAAGAAGAAGAAGAAGAGGAAGAAGAGTGAGAGCAACATCCTGAGAAGAAGATGTTGGTGCCCAGGTCATGTTCCCATCACTACCCAAAGCCTTTGACTACGTTCAGCTAGATTCCTCTTCCAGTTGGGACTGCACACAAGCAATGCCTACATTATAATCTCATCTGTGGATGAATCTCCTGGTGAAATTAGACACCCACAGCCCAATCACCATCCAAAAGTCTACCCTCCTACTCTGTGAGTCTTTGAGGGAACATTTACGTCTAAAGCACAGAACTCATCATGTGAGGCCGGGCATGGAATTTTCCATTTGCGAAGTTACATCAGTGTCCAGAGACTTTTGGATTTTGAAGTATTTTGGATTTCAGACTTGTGGATTAGAGATCTCCCACCAGTTTTGGTTCAAGGATTTGGGTTCTATTCTCTTTATGATGACTTTTCCCAGATGATTCATTTTTCAGCATCTCTGAAATTCAACAATGAACCACCCAAACATTTTTTTTTCCAAGGCCACATAGACCCTGAGGTCCTTGGGGGTGACCACGCTCATGTATCTTCTGCTTTCTTTCCCTTTTGTGGCTTCAAAGCATTCTACAGTTCCTTGTAATAGTGATGGTCAGCTTTACACTTCTGGTTCTTCACAGTCTAGAAAATTCATATTTGCATGCTATGCAGAAATTGAGGCATCGCCATCACAGAAGGGTTTTGTGTCAGACAGATTTGATACAAGTTCTACAAATATAAAAGAGTTTGCGAGTGGAGTTCATTAGGACTTCCCACACGGTCAGGTGTGGAAGAATGCAGTGGGCCCGGCTGGAGGCCAGGACAAGATGCCCGAGTCCAGGGTGAAGCCCGGAGCTCCTCTGAATAGCAGAGCTGAAATTTCCTTCTCTGTTTCCCTCGTATGCAATTCAGGCAACCAATCTCCTTAGAGGGAGTCTTCAACACTCAGAATGAAGCTGATCCAAATCATGTGGGCATTTCTTACCCAAGTCGACACAATCGCTTGACTGTCACAAGTTGGAAGGATCCTCTGAGATGTGACCCATAAATCTCTTTCAGAGATGGTCTATGGGTTGACTCAGTGGGTCTTCGATGATCCTGGGAATAATTGTCTTTCTAGCTCCACATACTCAAAATTAAAGTTCAAGATGAGCAGAGGGCTTCCTAAGTATTGTACAATCCTACCAAATGTGCCTTGTCTTCTCAGATGCTTATCCTTCCTGAAATTTTAAATACATCTCCTCAAACAGCAAGACATCGGTGCATGCAATGGGTGGAGTAATTTCCTGGGCGTTGCAGGGCATCCCAGGCATCCCGGGACCATGCCCGCCAGATGCGGGTGGAAGGTCTTCTTTCCTCCTCCTTGTGAGCCTTGGAAGCCAGCTCCTATATAACCGACACTAGCAGGCATGCCTAAATCCGCAAATGCAATTACAGGGAAACCTGCTCAATTTGTACCTCAGTTGAAGAATGGGTAATTGTTTAGCAAAGCCTTGGGGTCATCTTCTCTGGCAATGGACTCCCCTTTTTCAGGAACATGCCGCTTCATCTTCTAACTTGTTGCATTCTGCATGCACAAATATCACAGACCATTAAGACCTGGGAGACATACAGGGTGTCACATTGTGAGAGGACAGTGCAGCACTGTCCTGCCTTCTACTTTTAGGTGAAATCGTGGGAAGCAGAAAAATGCAGCCGAGATGCCCGATCTGCCCTGTTTACTGTTAAGGGCAGCCTTTCTGGCTGAGTGCATTGCCGCAGGCCACGTGGAGTTAAATACCAAGGCTGCTGAGTGAATCTGTCAGTCTTTGGATAGGAAGCTGGGGGACAGAAACCCCACATCCTGTTGGAGTTCCCTTTGTGGGGAAGAGCTGGGAGTTCTAGTTACACCTTAGCGGTTTGATGAATCTCTTGTCTGAAACAATGGTCTGTCTCTTCCTGCTGGGGTATTTCTGCTGGAGAACCTGGCATCAGTGAGAATCAAGTGTGCTTCTCTGCCCCCAGGAATGGGTTGGCCTTTATTTTCCAGCCTGCCGGTCCTAATGCAATCACTCCACGTGAAGGGTCATTTGCTGGCCCTGAGCTAGAGTGTGCAGAATTAAAAGGTGATGTTTTCAGAGACTGTTTCTTGCAAGTTCAGAGCAGATAAAAAAACGCAAATATTGTTCCTAGAGAATAATGCATACAGTTAAATGCATAAAAATGTGAAGTGTTTATAAACTCTTTAAGAACAAGATCCTTGCCCTCATTTATTACTTTGACCCAGCGATCTTTGGGCCTGTTCGGTGCCGAGGAGATGTTAGATAGGAGGCCTCTGCCTCCACACAGGTGCTCTTAGCCTCGCATGTACACAGGCAGGTGCCTCAGCCTTGGCTGCACTTTCTGCACTCTTGCTTTTTACAAAACGGTCCCTCTTCCCTGTGATGGTGGTGATGGTGGTGATGGTGATGGTGATGGTGGTGATGGTG